>CAXKVX010000356.1:0-32821 GCA_964058865.1 Eleocharis quinqueflora
TCTCCACACACCGCGGAAATAATTTATAACTCGATTATGAGTGTTCTTAGGGAGTACAATTTGAAGACCGACACGGAAGGGTAAAGTTTCTTCTATTTCTTTTGATAATGCTAGCAATAATAATAAAGCGGTTGAGTATTTAGTCCGTGCTCTAAACCCGATCATGAATGGAGCATTATTTCACCAAAAATGTGCTTGTCATATTCTCAACCTCACGGTAAAGGCCGGACTTAAAACCGAGGGGGTAGAAAATTTGGTGAAGAAATTTAAAAATAGCCTCACCTTTATTTATTCTAATGGTGTTAGGAAACAAAATTGGCATGCTTTGTGTCAAAGGTTGGGATTGAGTAAGTTGAGCGTGCCTTGGGATGTAGATACCCGTTGGAATTCAACCTATAGGATGTTAGAACGGTGTCTTAAATACCGAGATGCCATTGATGAGTTTTTGGGTTCCTCGCCCGAAGGATTGACTATGATGCTATCCTCGGATGAGTGGACCCAATTAGGTGGACTAATGAGTTTTCTTCGAGTTTTTTTCATAGCGACCGTGAAGTTGTCTTGCTCGTACACACCAACCGCCCACGAGTTGCTTCACCACCTCTTCTACATCTCCAAGGTGTATGACGAAATGAAAGGTACATATTTATTTCAGTTTTTTCAATTTGAATTATATTTAATTTTACTTACTAGTTACTAATACTTACATTTACTTATATATATATATGTATATATATTTACTTTCAGTTAATAATACTTATAATTTCACATATAATATATATTTATTTCATTTTAGTTATTCATACTTATATATATATTTAATTTCTATTACTAATACTTATATATATATTTTTTAATGTAGTTTTGGAGCTCACCGATCCGCACATCGCTCCAATTATAGCCGCTATGAGGGAAAAGTTCCTAAAATATTGGGAACAAGTTCCAAAAGTTACAATTATTGCAAATGTCCTTCATCCGAGCTACAAGTTGTATTATGCGGTAAAAATGTTATTTAAATTCAAGACACATTTAGATTTGCCGAGGGGAACCGAGGAGCCCGAGGTACGAGCTTTGATTGAGGACATGTTTTCTCACTACAACAATCGAAGGAATACCGCACAATCTATAGCCTCTTCATCTACGTACACTAGGTATATTTTTTAATTGCAAATTTTAATTACTTGTATTTAAACTACAACTTAAACTAATCTTTTACTAAATATATCTATTGTACTTACTAAATATATTTTTTTAATTTCTCAATAGGAGTAATAGCCGAAGTGCATTACTACTCGAATTAGATGACAATGACAACAATGCTCCTCCAATTAACACAAACGAATTACAAAGCTATTTAGCATTACCATTGATGCCGGACGAAACCGATGTTCTAGATTATTGGAGGAAGAATGCAAATCTTTTTCCGACTCTATCTTTGATGGCACGTGACATTTTCGCCATTCCTATGTCAACCGTGCAATCGGAAGCTTGTTTTAGTTCGGCAAATCGGATTCTCACGGATAAAAGGAATAATTTCTTTACTTCTTATTTATTTTCATAATTATTCATTTTTCACTTATTTCTTTTTCTTTTGAATAAAAGGAGCCGGTTGGGGGCAAAAGTTTTTGAGCGACTCGTATGTCTAAAGGATTGGATTGATGCGGATGATCATCTACAAGGCTTTGGCCTTCTATATCAAGAAGAGAATATGGACGGTGTTGATAATCAAGAGAGTACCGATACCACGGAAAATAATACGGACGATGAATTTGACCCCCATGGAGATGACGAGCTTTGGTATATGAGACGATTCAACGATCTACAAATATAAATTTGGTTTGAATATTTCATTATTCAATTTTTTCCTAATCATTAAATATTTTTTACTTCATCTAAATCTTTACTAACAAAAAAAAAAGTTAGAACTCCGCCTATGTTATTTTTTTAACATGAAAAAATAATAACATAGCCGGTCTCAAGCCCGGAATAAAGGAGGAGAGTAACTTTTTTTTTGAAGTAATTTGCTTAAAAAGTTACATTATTGAAAAAATAGTTCATATTTTTTTTTCCGATTTTGCATCCTTTTTCATACAAAGTGTGCTAATAAAAAATATGTTTCTAATTAAAAAAATTCACATTTTTAAACTCATAATTTTTAAAAGAAATATACTCTTCACTTCTTCATTCACAAATCACAATTCACATCTTTTATTAGTTTACATGCTTTCAAATAGTTTCATATTTTATTTCTATTTTTATGCCTTTTTAAAATTTTATGATATCTTTAAATTTTCTTCATATTAAAAATTAAATTATTTTTTTCCAGATTTAATATTTATTTTTTCGAATTTTAATCTAATTTTTAATTCCTTTCTTGTGATTTTTTATGTTTCTCAAGAGTTTTTAATTAATTAATCCGATTTTCAAGTTTTTAAACCATTTTTTATATCTTTAAATTTTTTTCTTAATAAAATTAATATATATATATATATTTTTCCATATTTAATACTTAATTTTCCCGATTTTCAATTAAATTTTTAACTCATTTTGGCATTTTTTTTAATTTTTAAATGTTTTTTACCTCATTTTCTCAATTTCCCAGATTTAAAAAAAATTCTGTTTTTTTAAATAATTTTTTTATTTTTTAAACAAAAATTGGTTCAAAAACCCGCGTCCGAGGGTCCCGTCCGCCGACCCGTGGGACCCGTCCCGACCCGTCCCGGGTCAAGGGCGGGCTTTCGGAAATTTTTCCGAACGCGCCCGTCGGAACCCGCCCGTGAAAACCCGTTGACCCCCGCCGTCCGTGAGTTGACCGGACCCGTGGGACCCGTAACTGTTCATCCCGGGTCCCGGCCCGGCCCGTCTAGCACAACACTAGTTACAAGTAATGTTGTTCCAAGTAAATGTTGGTAGGCGGCAGTGCATTAGATTAGATGAGTTATTTCGGATGATAATTAGATTAGATGGAAGTTTTTTCTTCCAACTTTTTGATGAAATATATATATATTTATATATATATATATATATATATATATATATTTGAAGAATACCACGTATTTAACTCTATTTTTGTGGCAGTGATGTTACGGATGATATTTTTATGATGCTGTTTTTCGACCGTTTAATTTCTTTTAGAGGCATACAGACAGAAAAGAAAAGAAAAGGAGCGGAGAATTTGACACAATTTAGCTCTTGTTAGGTCCAAGAGACATGGCATATTGGCACTGTGTTTTACAAAATGGGAGCTGATACGTAGATATCATATTTGATATTGATTTGATATCGATTTTTATTATGTATTTTTAATTGAGTTATTATTTACATTATTTGAATTATTATGCATGTTATTTTTTGTAATGAAATAGTTATACGTGTTAGATTTTACAGAGATATATAAATTGTGGCGCTTCCATCCTGATTGTGACGTACGTGATGGCGACACTCAAAGTTATTGCGTCTTATTGCGTGAAATGAATTTGTTTTTCAATGTGATTTTAGTATGTATGAGGACACTACAAGACTACAGAAAACGGAACCGTAAAGGCGAACAATGAGATTCTACGCTGACGCTGTAGTAGTAGTACGCTAGCTGTACGCACCAAATTCTAAAACGGAAAAAAGAGATTACCAGAAATTAAATACTGGCTATTTGACTATAGACAGTATGTACTTCAGGTTCCTACGAGATATTACTAAACCCAGTTTAATTAACCAACATCCTCAACTTAACGCGGTTCTTTCTCAGTGGACCTAATCTGGAAGGAAGTAACATATATAAACGTGAAAAGAAAAACAGGATTGATGAAAGAACCAGGCGTTGTGAAACATTTCTGAAGCAGATCCTCTTATATCTTGATTTTCATATTGTGTTTCTGGGAAGGGCCAAATTCGAACAGAAAGGATCCATTCGGTGTAGTATCAATCTTCTATAAACAAACACTAACTTTTAATAACAATAAAATCTTATTATTATTATTGTTTTTTCTTTTGTTATTGTTCTTTTCTCGTTGTTGTTATGAATTGTGTTAAACTACTTTATAAAGCATCAAACTCCATATATTTTAGACTTGTGTAAGATACAAAGCGTAAATGGTCAATTCGGATCATTAAATGTTCTACATACTAACATTCTCTTTGAGACCATAATTTATATATTTTTATTTTTTTACTATTTTATCGGATGGTTGCAAAGTTTGTTAAATTGAAGATATCTAAATCGTTAGATTGACAAATTTTTCATTCATTCGATAAAATAGTAAGAAAATTAAAAAAAATGAAAAGTTTTGTCATCAATAAATATTAGTAGGGAGGCATTTTCAATGGTCCGGAATGGCCAATTGTGCTTTGTATCATGAGGTACAAGTCAAAAATATATAGAGTTAGGTGCTTTTAAAAGTATTTTAGCACAACTCTTATCATCATCATCCATCATCATCATCATCATCATCATCATCATTATTATTATTATTATTATTATTATTATTATTATTATTATAATAATTATTATTATTATGGATACGACTAACAGTTTTTCAATCTCAGTCATTCACTCTCGTCCTCCTAACTAACTTTGACAAAAAGAAAAAGTCAAAGAGTCAAAAGCGGATAAAAATGAAAAGTTGGACAGCGCTCATTCTTTTGAACGTTTTCGCCCTACACACTATCCTGAATGTTTTGCCCATAATTCTGGGGTGCAAACTAAATAAAACATGTGCTCAGACTAAAAAAATGTGTTCTCACTAAATAAAATAGGTGTTCATACTAACTGTTTCAAGTTTTTTGCACATAATGCATGTGATGCAAATTAAATAAAACAGGTGTCCAGACTAAATAAAAGGTGTTCAGACTAAATAAAACATGTGTTCATACTAGCTGTTTCAAGTCTGTTTTACACATAATGCATGAGGTGCAAACTAAATAAAACAGGTGTTCGGGTTAAATAAAACATGTGTTCAGACTAGTTGAAACAGGTGTTCGTACGTGATTTGTCATGTGTCATGGGTAATGCGGCATGCGTCGTCATGCGACTTGCGTCATGGGTCATCATGCGTCATTCGTAATGCGGCATGTGTCGTCATGCATCATGTGTTATGTAAGATCGATGCGTCATGTGTCATGCGTCATGCGACATGCGACATGCGTCATGCGTCATGCTTCTTGGTTCATGCGTCATTCGTCGTACGTCATTTGTCATGCGTAACATGTAATGAGTAATGTGTGATGTGTCATGCGTCATGCATAATGCGTAATACGACATGCGTCAAGCGGCATGCGTCATGCGTCATGCGTCATGCGTCATTCTTCTTGGTTCATGTGTCATTCGTCGTACATCATTCGTCATGTGCAATAAGTAATGCGTCATGCATCATGTGTAATGCGTAGTGCGACATGCATCATGCGTCATGCAACATGTGGCGTCATGGGTAATGCGACATGCGTCATCATGCATCATGCGTTATGTAAGATCGATGTGTCATGCGTGATGCGTGATGCGTGATGCGGCATGTGGCATGCTTCTTGGTTCATGCGTCATTCGTTGTACGTCATTCGTCATGTGTAATGAGTAATGTGTCAGCGTCATGCGTCATGCGTAATGCGACATGCGTCGTCATACATCATGCGTTATGTAAGATCGATGCGTCATGAGTCATGCGTGATGCGGCATGCAGCAATGCGTGATGCGACATGCAGCATGCTTCTTGGTTTATGCGTCATTCGTCGTACGTCATTCGTCATATGTAATGAGTAATGCGTAATGCGGCACGTGTCGTCATGCGTCATGCGTTATGTCAGATCGATGTGTCATGCACCGGTCATTTGCTTCTTTTCTCACGGTCTGTTGGCTTGCGGCATGCGTGATGCGGCATGCGGCATGATTCTTGGTTCATGCGTCATTCGTCGCACGTCATTCGTCATGTGTAATGCGTCATGACGATAAATAAAGCTCAAGGACAAACGATTCCGCATGTTGGAGTTTATCTACATGAACCAGTATTCTCGCACGGACAACTATACGTAGCGTTATCAAGAGGGACATTCCGTAGGACAACAAAAGTTTTGATTAGGCCTGTTAGTAAAATAACGCAACCAGGAGTTTACACGTCCAATGTAGTGTATCAGGAGGTTCTACAAGATGACTAATGCAGGTAAAGTGTAACATGCTCGCTTTCTTATGAAGTGTTTCATTTCTTAGCATATGTGCCTGTAGCATTTTATCTTTAGTTTTTCTTATGTTAGTATCTTTGAAGCAGACTAAATAATTAAGCTCATGTGATAATTCTAATTGTGACACTTTATTTGTTTTTTTTATTATACTTGTGTGTTATTTCATAAGTTGTCTGGATCAATTTATTTCTTATATTTATGTTGACAACATATCGGTGATATCTAGCGAATCATTGTCCAAATGAAATTGTTGTGCAGTGCATGTATATGTTATATTGTTATGTAGTTGAAAGATAAATACATGCGAAAAATTATAAAAACACTTTTCCAAACATTTATTTCTAATACAACTAATTGATAAAATTGAATAGGCCTAATAATTTATAAAAATGTGATACACGCAAAAAATAATATTTGATCAACACACAATTTAAATGATTTTTTTTCGTTCATAATGTCACCCGTTGCTTGGCACGGGTACGATTACTAATGACATTAAGATGATGTAAATGACAAACAGCGCATTGTATTGTCATGCTACGCAACAGCCGTTGCTTTTTCTTTGTTATTTATTACTTGGCGATAACTAAATATATTTCTAATATATTCATTTTTTTAAGATTTTTTAATATATTCATATTAACAATTTTAAATGGTATATATATTTATTTAAACCATACTTCTACCCGTATTTGGTATTTTAATAATTTACTCCTGTAAGTGTCCCTGATACATTATGCATATATTTGAAATTTGAAATATGAAGCTAAAGCAAATAAAAGTTTTTGAAACTGACATTAGTACTGACATAAAAGAAAAGGCAAATAAAGTATTTCATACATACTAACTAGACATTGATTATATTGGGTAGTTACATTTTTCAGATCCAATACAGACAAAATTGATTTGGGATTATGTTTTTAATTCTGACCTTACGCTTAAAGGTCATGTTTGATTGTGGAGTAATTTTAATTCGGAGTAAATTACTTACTTCAAGTTAAGGTACAGTAAATTAATCATGTTTGGTAGATTAATCTAATCCATCTAAAAAAGTGAAGTAATTTACTCCGGATTATGTAAATATTACTCCAACTTATTCCATCAATTTTACTCCACGTTTGATGAATTAAGTGTTGAACAAACATGACCAAAGATGTTATCAAACCCCTCAATGAGTTTGAAAACACGAGATATTTTTCCCTACTTCTAAAAATCATTTGTTGCATTTTTTTTTTTTTTCGAATGCTGACAGAAGCTGCCAGATGATCATTTGCTGCATCTCCCGATTATTGAGAAATGTTAATGTTCCCTCCAATTTACCACACACATCTGTGGTGCCATTATAATTACCTTGGGATTGTCTCCAATAATTCAAAAAGACATTGATAGCCATTTGATGGGTCATGTTCAATTGTTCACAGTTCACTGAATTGAAGAGGGACCTTTGGTTGGTATAATATTAAGGAAAATTTTCACAGAGTGTCATGCAGCAAATAATTTTAACAGATAGGATCAGAATCATTCTAAAAATTGCACAAAGGGTCAAGGACGCGATTAATAGTCGCGCCCCTAAGGAGATTCCATTTTTCCCCTGAAATCAAGGCATTCTGCATGTGCTTTTGCAGTTGTGGGTTCGGGCACTTAGGGCGCGACTATTAATCACGTCCCTAAGTGATTCTGAATTTTTTTTTTGTTAAGTTGTTTTTTATTTATATCTTTTAATATAATAATTATTAGCTAGTACTAATATATAATTTTTTATTATTTGTTAATATATCAATAAAAGTAGTATATTCATATAATATTTATTATTAAGCAAATTAATGATAATTTCAATATACAATAAATTTTTAATATATGTATAGTTGTAATATAATACTATTAATTTGTCTTATTAATTGTTTTCCATTTATTATTATTATTATTATTATTATTATTATTATTAATTATTATTTTGTTTATACATAGTCTCAGATCTTATACTTCCATTCATGGAACTATGGCTAATCAGCTCTGATGCTTGAAATGAACCAAGGAAAATATTTCGCCGATCCGCGCATCGATCCTATCATTGATACTCAGTGGACGCGCTCAGTTGAATACGACGAAAAATTGTTCTATTTATTATGCATGTTGTTTTGGTTATTATGCATGTTGTTTTTGTTATTGTGCATCTAATATCATGCATAACAGTTCAAATAATGTGCATAAAAACTTAATTAATTTGAATTGTGCATGTTAATTGTATTATTATGCATGTTATTTATATTATTGTGCATTTGACAGTATTTATATTCAGATTTTTATTAGACATGTTAATTATATTAGATAAATGTGTTATTATGCATGTTAATTACATGCAAAATAACAAAAAGAATATGCATAATAACCTAAATAACATGCATAATAACTAGAAAACAACTGGATTCGTCCAGTCTGCATCGATGAGCGTATCGAACTTCGTTTTCAATCGAGCATCCAGTCAATTATATGCATAATAACAAAAATAACATGCACAATACCAAAAACAACATGCATAGTAATAAAACAACATGCAAACTGAATCCGACTGGACTAGTCCTGTTGAAATCAATAGAAGTATCGATTACGGGATCGATATATCAGCTTCCATGAACTAAAACCTTCGAAATGATATATTCTTCCTCGTTTTACAACATAGTAAGAGGTACTTTTCAAGTACTTCCAGTGTAGATCTATTGAAATTGAAAGATAGGGTTTCCTTTTCTTTCAAGATATGAATTTATCTTTCTATAAAAACACACACAAATTATAAGTCATGCTTTTGAAACATAGTACTGCAAAAGAACCGATTCTAATTTGGTTCTTACTCAAAAGACCCAATTCAAAGTTGAACTTGTCAGAACTCGAGTCACTGGCGGAGTTTAGTGGGGGCTAAAGTGGGCTATGGACTCCACTAAAATAAAAAAGTCGAGTACGAGCCAATTTCTGATTAGACTAAAAATGATCCACATTGATATTCTTGCATTTCTCTTAATCTTAACTTATTACAATTCATACCTATATTGATGCCGGAGATTATCGCAAAATTCCACCATACAAAAAAGGCTCGTAGAAATGGATGGCCCAGCTCAATTTTTGAAATCAGCCCCAGCTTTAGATCGCTATAATGTTAAAATGGTCCCCCTCATGTGAATCACATTAAGTTCTGTCACTAATTTCGATATTTCTTGAGTGGCAAACAAACTCTATATGTTTTGTGTCTATATTTATTTAGAGTGGATGTTTGTGATCACATGATTATCATTATCATGTTATTGATGTATTATTTACTTGTTTATTGTTAATAATATTATTTTATTTACTATTGAGTCTTTTAGTCACTTTCGTCTAACTTATTAATGTCGGAGTGTGGTGCTATTATGTGAATTTCAATCGGATTCGGGATATCCATTGACCTTATAACTCATTACGATATAAAATGTTTTTTTAAAGGATAGATCACTTATTATTATTTTGGATAATCTTGATAATAAGATTTTAAATAAATATATAATAGTAAAAAAAATCTGTAGAGGTATTTTTAAGCTTGTATAGTTATTGTGTTTCAAATTTAATGCAATTTGAGTGTCATTTGATACTCTACTAAAATCATCAAATTTCATATAATTTTGTAGCGTTTCATATTTAATTGTTGATGAATTCTTAAATAACACTCAAAATTTCATGAAATTAAAAACATAATTAGTCTACAAATTTAAGAATATATATTTTTTATATTTTTATGATCTTACGAATTTCATTGAAAATCTACTGTCAATGTTCATAGTAAACATATTTAAAAAGTGCTAATCAAATCAATATTGAAATTGTCAAAACAAATAATCATCTCTCTTAATAAATAATAAATTGCATATCTTTTTTTTTTATTCATTGTCCGTAAACTTACAACACATCCTCACAAACAAACTAGAAAATAAACTTGAAAAGTCCTTCTAAAAGTAGCCCCAACGAAACTTGAACTCCAAACCTCTTCCATGAAGATCTTGTGACTCAACACTACACTAGATAATATTTAACAATAAATTGCATATCTAGACCGGCAACAAGAGGAAATTAAATAAGAGGAGAGCACAAAGCCACAAACGTCTCTCTCAATTGCCTTTTGTGTTGTTGAAAAATACATTTAATCTTTCTCCCTCTAACTTTTGAGTGTCGACATCATGCCATCACAAACCACAAAAATGGAAATGAGTTTGCGAGTATGTCCAAATCAGGATCGAAGCGCCACAATTTATATATCTCGTAAAACACAGTGCCAATATGTCATATTGTCACGTCTCTCGGACCTAACGGGAGTCGAAACGGATCGGCTGTCATTATTTTGATAACAGTTCGTTGTCATGAAGTGACTGATAAGTAAAATTCACAAAATAATGAAATTTTTTTTGAATTAAACCACATCTGTCTAAATTAAAGATAGCAACACAGATTTAATGACAACAAAATACGAAAGAAAAATAACGGCAGCAGATCCAACAAGAGCTAATCGTGGCAAATTCTCTGCTCTTTTTCCTTTACAAATGCGTACCTATCACCAGTAAGGCAATTATTTATACAGCGAAGACGCGAAGTTACTGTTTTCCTTTTCTTTTCTTTTCTTTTCTTTTCTGTCTGTATGCCTCTAAAAGGAATTAAACGGTCGAACACTGCCAAAAATTCCATTAAAGGAAATATCTCAGTTGAAATTCTAATTACAATTATAATAAAAAAAATTCTAATTACAATTAGTTCAAAAAAGATCCAAAATTAGCACTTTTAATAGTACTGTTCTCATTTTAGAGATCATTACTAATTTGACTGACAATATTTGACTGGTAGCATTTTTATTAGGGAAATGTTTCGGCGATACAACAATATATACAATCATTGATATATATGTCGCTCTGTATGTTAAAAGAGTTATTATGTATATTATTTTGTACTGAAAAAGTTATTATGCATGTTATTTCAGTTGTTATGCATGTTAAGAAAATAACATGCATAATAACTCAATTAACATGTATAATAATTCAAATAACATACGTAATAACTCTTTTAACATGCATAACCGACATACGTATCGATTAGCATATTAATTAGTGTATCGCTATATCAGGTTCCTTTTTATTATCATTTTGATATTTCATTGTAAAAAAAAATGTCTTGATCAATAATAATATAAATTAGGCACGTAACTTTATTCTTGAAAAATTACTCAGATAGGTAACAAAAGTGTTACATAAACTACGATAACTAAGTAATAAGTAAATTAAAGTGTTACATAAACTATAAACTACGATAGCTAGTAAGATGGTAAATTTTGTTTAAGGAACATAAAAAAATCTTAAAATATTAGATCCCAAAATGTAAACCAAGATAATATTTCTTCTTTAAAGTTGTGTTCTTGAATATAATAATGAAAAAATTAAAGGATCTAGCGAACATCATATGGAATATTCTCTTTTGTGGCCAATGTGCACTGATTAGTTCTAGTGGAATATGTTTGCATCGTCAATAAAACAAATCACAAGGAAAGTGATAGCTTTGTTTCAAGTCTCAACATAACAAATTAACAATAATAATATGCCACTATTTAATTATTGGTTCCAACTAATGCTCTTTCAAACTCGGTCCCACTTTTGTTTCTTTAACTTTGTCAAAAAAAAATAAGAAATCAAATAATCAAAAGCGAATAAAAGTGAAAAATTGTACGACGCACATTTTTCTGAATGTTTTCGTCATACACACTCTTTTGAATGTTTTGTACAAAATGAATGAAGTGCAAACTAAATAAAACATGTATTCAGACTAGTTGAAAAAAGTGTTCATACTAGATCATTATACTTTCTTGTTTTATGTAAACGTGTTTCGATAAGAATATATCGTACCTTCTTGTTCTTAATCAAAACATGTTTATATAAATATTACTTTAGCAATTTCGACCTTTTTGTAACGTTGCCCCTTAATTTTTAATTATGGATTCATAACTTTAATGATGTGATCATTTATTTTTTAATTTCTTCTCACTTTATTTTATTCTGAATTAAAGTGTATTTTTTTACTTGAAAAAATCATGATCATATATCATTTTCCTTATTCATTTAACTTTAAGCAATGCTATTTTTAATTTAGCGAACAAAGAAAGAATACATGTCACTAAATTTGCACATCATTATGATTAAAGATTTTTCATTTATCTAACAAGATATTTAATTTTTTTAATGAATCATCTTTGGATGATGTCATTTACCTTTATACCTTATGGTCATGTTTGGTTGTGGAGTAAGAGGTGGATTAACTCTCTTAGAGCATCTCTATTCCTGAAATTTTTAGAGTTTCTAATCTGATGTGGCAGTTTATAACTCAGTTTCAGGAATGTAACAGAGTTTCTAATTCAGAAACTTTGATTGAGAGTTTCTTATTTAGAAACTTTGATTCAGGATTTATAAACTGTGACGTGTCAATACCATTGGTTAAAAAAATTAACAAAAAAATAGTTAGTTGATGATGTGGCGATTAAGAAACTCTAATTGTAGTTTTAGGGATGTAAGAGTTTATAAACAAAAAAAGAATTAAGTTTCTTAATCTGATGTGGCATTATTTAGAAACTCAAAGAGTTTCACAAATGGAGATGCTCTTACTCCACACTTAATCCACCAAACGTGGAGTAAAATTGATGGAGTAAGTTGGAGTAAGATTAAATTTAATCCGGAGTAAGTTACTCCACCTCTTTAGGTGGATTAGCTTAATCCACCAAACATGATTAACTTACTCCACCTTAACTTGGAGTAAGTAATTTAATCCGAATTAAATTTACTCCGCAACCAAACACAGCCTATAATAGTAATTAAGTGCTGACAATAAATGATCACATAAACAATTATTCTTCCTTTGGTCCGAGTAATTGATCACATGAAAACTAATAATTATCATCACACTTATTACTATTCTTATGCTGACAAACAACTGTTATGTTAATCAACCCTCACGATAATCAATATCTTCATTTGAGTCATTAATGACTACATGAAGCTTAACGATTATCATATTTGTCTTGCAATATAAAATGATAACTTTGATGCCTAATTAAAATAAGTGTAATTATGAAACTAAACATCACGATTTAATACTTAATCATGATTGTAAAATATGTATAATGGTCTTTATAGCTCTAATTTCTCCATTTATTTTATATTAAACTAGAAATACGCCAGCATGACGCATCTTTGGATGCAATTAGTACTCTTAGGTATTTTGATGTTATGCACAAAGTACTATCAAATGAGCCCTTTTGTCGCTCTACCTTTGTGTCAGATTGACATATCCACATAGATGATGCCAATCAAGTGGGGTAGATGGTTCACAAACGGACCACGGTGCACAACCCCAAATACTTTTCTTAGACATCATTAGCACAAAGTATCTCATCACTTTCTTTGTACACCTTACTTATGTATACAACAATTACTATAAAAGTTAATCCTTTTTTGGGAGAAATTAACAATTTGTTGTTGGCACGTCAACTTAAAACTTTTCACGGGTCATTTTGCTTATACTTTAGCAATAATGTCTGTCTGTGAATAATATTATTTAGCAAAATGAGGCATGTATTCGTACCCATATGTATTCATCAATAATATCATAATTGTCCAGCAATAATTATAATTAATTCACATTAAATTTTATATGTATTCGTACCCAAAATCTTGGCAAAATACGTATTATGATCTTGTATAAATTAATCACATTTATGGCATATCTTATATTACTCATTGTAATATTAGTGATAGTATGTGATATATTAATCATATAACACGTAGTTCAAACTTTACTTATTGGATTTGACGTCTCAATTCCAACAGTATTCACTATAGATAGTTTTGTCATCACAAAATGGTTTACTATTCTTGGAAATAGATCTAATACCTAAGCTACTTGAGTTCAGATACACCTCTCATTGCTTGTTAGATGATGACGAAGCTATGATTCACTTTTCTTCGAAGTATTCTTCATTAATTTTAATGAAGACTTGAGCTACTTCATCATCCAAATCCTCTTTTGCTTTGCTTTCCAAATCTTGCGCTTTTGCAATGAGATCCTTCCTTTTCTCCATGATGGTTGTAGCTTCATATTTATAAATCACTACACTTAGATCACTCTTGTTAAAACTAGTATCATTGCTAAATGCATTATCAAGTATATGCCACATTTCAAATGCAAGGTTAGAACCAATAAGAATTTCACCAATGAACTCTTCTACAAAATTCAATATGAAGTAAGAAGTATAACTATTGTCGAGAGTCCTAGATAGAGAATCTTTAGTGGCATAGAAGAGTTTTTATCAAGAGTGTATAAAAGATAATTTCAATTTAAGTATTCTTGCATTGTCTTTTTCCAAGATTGTCACCGTTTTGAAGCTTTGGGGATTCAACCATACTTGCGTTTAAACTCATATTGGTCAAATTAGCTAGGTATGAACCTTTGCGCTCTGATACCAATTGTTAGAATGAGATTCTAAGGTTAATTTTGAGTGCAGAAGCATTCTATCAAATACAATTCAAACTTTTGGACCTTAATCACCTAGCTAAAATCACAATCAAGCAAGTACTAATAGCAATTCAAGCAATAAAGTGAAAATATAGTAAAAAGAGAGAGTAAATAACAAGAGAACACAAGAAGACGCTATGTAATGTGGCGGATTCAAGATTATGATCAAGAATATGCACTACTTACAAAATATAAATTTGGTCAAAATATTGAATACCATAGTAATTAAAGAGTATGGTTTATTAGGGGATATTTGTTTTTTTTGCCACTACAAAACTTCAAAATTGTCAAAATGCCACTCAGAATTTTTTTTTGTCAAAATGCCACTATCAGTTACTTTTTTATATAGAGATCGGGTGCCGATAGTGACATTTTGACAATTTTCAAGTTTTATAGTGACATACTGGCATAGAACTAATTTTCTCTTAAATATTAGAAAATTAAATATAACTATAATATAATAACACCTACAAAATTAAATCAAATCGATGACGTTAAGTCGAGCCGACATACCCTAATGTTTTTTTGACAAGGTGTTGTGTATCTTCATTCAATTCAGCATATTTCTTACACCGATATAGTAAAACATCGACTGACGACTGACAAGGTTCAAAATAAAAATTTCAGCTAATAATCAAACAATAAGAACTAAAGTAATATCAATTGATTAACTTCAGGTAAACTGAACTAGAAGTATATGACTAATATGATCATATTGAAATAAAACTCAAAATGATATTTTTTTTGTTAGATAGACAAAATTGTGTAGCAAAATTCCTTTTGCTTATTTATGAAGTTGAGCAATGATCACTTCACATGTAGTAGTTAAATTGGTTGATTTTTATTGTATTGTTACTTTTATTATATTTCAATCGGTAAGTGTTTTTAATGATAAAATTTGTTTGTTTGTCATTTCTTTTTAGCATTAATATTTTATAATAACAAGTGTATGTATAGTAGTAACAACAGAATGTATGAAGCATATATCTAAGTGCTATGATACATTTAACAATTGAAACGAGCTTAGAATGAAAATTTGCATCTCATGTGAAAATTTATGAAATGCATCTATTTTGACATTGAATTATTCGAGTGTGGGAGGATTTGAGGGACTCGTCAGGCGCCAACAACAGAGGTTCGACGAGGCACGCACGATCACGACTCGCAAGTTTGGGCATAGCAGCTTAGGGTTAGGGTTCGAGCCTTCGAGCTGACGGTGATTGGTGACTCAGGTCAAAGGGGAAGAAGAGAGGGACGATCTATCCGGAGTCGTTAAATCTGTCGAAAATAGCGATTTGCAAAGAAGCAAAGAGAGGATCAACGATCTTAGTTTGAGCCAGAAAATATTGAATGAGTCTGAAGTAGGAGTAAACACAATATTAATTCAGAAGTAAATATCGCATTGAATATCATTGAGCGTATAACAAATTTTAGAATAAAAAAATAGACACGTGCCTAGAATGCTACATCCGCCGGTACCTAATCGCGCGCAAATACAATTGGGACAGAATACTCAATATATGAGCGACATTGAGAGCCCAAGTGGCCCGTACAAAGCCTAATTCCGTCTCTTTCATTGTCTCGTTCTTTAACGAAGAAGGTGCCTCTTGGTTTCTGTTTTCATGGTAAATGGTAAATGGTAAATGATGATGACAAGTAACTGATGTTGATGCTTTTTTATTTGAGTTGTTAGTGGATAGGGTAGGATATGGATAAAGTTATTTTCATATTTATATTCATTAAAAAAAAATTTACACACACTCTACTCATATTCATTAAAATTTTCTTTACTCGTATTCATATCCGTAAAAAATTTCACGTAATGAAACAAGTAACAGTAGATAATGGATAAAAAAACAAAATTTAATAATTTTTTTTGCGATTTTGACAAATTAATAGTATCAAATAAATATATACTACTAAAATATAACAATAAATAACATTCTAGATATTACAAAAATCACAAAATTTCTTCTCATATCATTTGTCACTAAAAAAATATACTACTTAGTACTTACTAATGAAACATTATGAAAGAAATAGAATGCAAATCAATTTCTATATCAATATACATGATGCATTATTTAATATTAAAACAAGACATGCATATTTCAATGATACATTTTTTTTTGGAATTTCAGAATTTTCTAACTTTAATTTAGTTAATTATTTTCAAGCTATGAAATAAGTTATAATATATATAATTATATAATTTATCCGATGAATAACAGGTACGATATAGCTCTTACTCGTATCCTAACTTAATAAGTTAACAAAATTTTTTTTCTTACTCATACTCAAGTCCGATAAGCTAACGAAAAAAAAAACCTTACTCATATTCGCTTTAGCGGATACGATACGAATTGAGTAAACGACAAAAACAATTTCATTGACAGCCCTACTTTTTACTGATCTCACTCACCCAATGTTTTAAAAACCGAATCAGACCGGACGTTCGGATCGAAAAAATTGAGAATCGATCAACTTTCGGTCTGTCTTAATTGAAAAACCGTAAATGCTACTAAATCGTAAAAAAACCGAGTTAATCGGCATTGTATAATAAAAATATGTTGATTGAGCCCCCAAAAAACCGGTTAAATTGCATTTACTGTCCGTGACTCTTGGTTTGATAACTTTACAGCTTTTGATATTTTCTTATGGGTGATTCTGTAAATCCCAAATTAATGTACATCTCATTTTATGGTACATTTCAAATTACAACCATTGATTTTACAAGTTCAATAAAGTTATTTTCTCAATAATAAGCTATATTTGACACATATGAATAATTCATTTCATTATTGAATCACTAAAACTAGTTGTAGTCTTATTAAGTCAACTATAGTTGGAAGTTCATAAGAGTGAATATATCATTAATTATTCTATTATAGTTCGCATAAAGTTTATCATGTATAATATGTCATAGAAATTTTAATTTACTATGTGCAAATTTACACTTGTGTTGCAATTTTATTCATTTATATCTTTCTGAATCAACAAATTATGTTATTATCTCATTCTTCAACACACAAATTGGTCATTGATAAAATTTGACAATCATTAAACAACGATGGAAAAAATATATATATTATTTTGATGTTTGAACAGGCAACAATTAAAAAATACTGGAGCAAATTCAATTTTGAACATATGCGAAATTTATGCCTAGGCATAAGTCATAAATGACCACATAAATAATTTTTTTAAAAGACAATCATGGAGCTCACCTTACGTGAAGCAATTTTTCTTATTTACTAATGCATTAATTTATATTGAACTATTTCCATTTTTAGCATTTTTATGAACTGATTATACCTTTATTTAGTGAAATTATAAGAAATAAATGGAATTTACTACATCTACCTTGATGTAATAACAATCGTTAAATGTACCATAAAGTGAGATGTATATTATGTTTGAATTTATACTGGAATTATTCTTTTCTTATAGGAGACTGCATAGGAAATCAGCACGTAAAAGCTGGTGAAGTTGAAGGCATTCAATTCGAAGATTATTTAATTATTGATAAAAAAATTGCATAATGAACCTTATATTCATTAATACCATAAATATCATCAGTAATGTATGAGACGTAGGACGCTAATTATGAGCCATCTGATCCTTTTAAGATCGTGTAGTGCGAAATTTGAAACAATCCAAATGGTCTATTTTGATGACTTATGTCCTATGCATATAGTATATTATCCTAAATCATAATACAATATAATATAATATAAATCATACATATAAATATGAATATATTCTTGTTAGAATATTATTTTTAATAAAATAATTCATTATTCTTGAACAATTTTGAAACTTTGTTATTATTAGAAAGTGTCCCATATAATTATTCAATATATATATATATATATATATATATATGCATAATTTTCGTAAATATAATGTGTATGACAACATATAATTTTTCATCTAATTTGAGTATAAGTTTAATTATTTTGATATATAAATTCTATATCTGATTAATATAAATGTCTAAAAAAATAGAAATAGAACCTATTGACTCAGTGGTCCGACCAGTGAACCGTTGATCCGAAGCTTTTCGGTTCGATGTCCGATTCGGTTTTAAAAACATTGCACTCACCGCTAACCAGTGAGCCAGTAGCATTTTTAAAAAAAAAAAAAAAAGAGCCAGTGACATGCATGAGATATTATTATTAAAAAATAATAATAAATGAAAGTACACAAGTTGCACATTCAAAGTCGAGGTTACGAAGTCAGCTTATTGATAATATTTGTCAGATATATAAACACTTCGGAATTCCCGTTTGGCTGCGTAGGAAATAAATAATAATAATACAAAAAAAAGCAAAATATATTCCCACCTTTTCCATTTTGTTCCAAGGAGACACGTGTCCTTTTCAGGGGCGAATGTAGTAAGCTTCAAAGTGGGGCAAGTGCCTCACTTTGAAAAAAAAATTTACAAAATAATTTAATGTATTTGTGCGATTTGTCAATTTTTTTCGCGAAATAACCATGTATATTTGAAATTTTTTGTTATTTTGCCCTCCCCTGGAAAAAAATTATAAATCTTGCCCTCTCCTGACGAAAATCCTGAATCCGTCCCTGGTCCTTTTGAGTTTTGGACAAAATCTTTAAACAAATATTTACATGCTGAGGAGGATATACACTCCAATAATGGGTCAATGGACCCATTTTTTTTTTTTTACAAAATTTGATGCTTTGTATTAATTTTTAGCTGTTTTTTTTTTATCTAAAATTGACCTCCCATGTGTTTTTTAGTAAAGTTGTTCATTTTGAACTCCATACTTATAAAATAATAAGACAATTAACTTAATAATCAATTAATCATGCAGTTGTTAATTAATATATAATTGATCCCTGTTAAAAAAAACTATCTTCGTCCGTGTTTTTCAAGCATGTATCTATTTATATTTAGAGTAAAACTAACGTGTTCTTAGAAGCGCGAAGGCTTTTCTTGCTCTTAACTCAAAAGCATACTTAATTGTCGTAAAATTTTGATTTATCATCTTTAATAAATTATTCATGTTGAAATCTTCTAAGAAATCAAAATTCGTGATTTTTTAACTTTCTTGCTATTTTTTAAATATTAAAAAATAATTACGTTTAATACTTAAAAATGACATCTTTAGAATTGTTTATGAAAATATTTAAAAATAGTTAGAGAGCTAAAAAATATGAAACTTAATTTTCTAGAAGATTTCAATATAAATAATTTATTGAGCAAGAAAAAAATTTTAATTTTAAGTTAATTAAGTATATTTTTTTAATTAAGAGCGCAAAAATCATTCGTGGTCTTAGGAGCACGATAGCTTTACTCATCGATTTAACATAATGATATAATACTAACATGATTTGCTACTAAATGTATTCTAATTTCTAAAGAACATGACTTAAATTTCAGTGGACACAACATGACGAAGATACAGAGCTAATACAAAATATTACATATTTGTTCAGTTGTAACTTGTAAGGAATGGAAATGTAAAAGAACTTTCTATAGAAAATGATTTAGTGAAAGAAAATAGTTAATAAACTATCCTGTTTATTAATTTGTCTGAAAAATATAATGTATTTTCTTTTCCTCTCGTTCATTTTGTAGAAAAATAAATATTTTTAATTCCTCACAAGTTATTAAAATATATCTAATTCTATCATAGTGATTGCCTAACAAATTAGTTCAAAATAATTTCAGCGGCAGAAACAGTGGCGACATGAAGCCAGGATGAGTCAAGCACCAACCTTAGAAAATTATTTATTAAAATATATCCTTGATATGATATATTTATTAAATTTAAAAAAAAATGTTTATAATTTAAAAGAGTTTTAAAAATATGCTTCATTTTGAGAATTTTTTTTTCAAAAATGCACCTCTAAAATTATAATTTTCAGCAAAAAAATAAAAATATATATTTATGACTAGAAGTTTGCCCTATTCTAAATCTTGATCCATCCTGACGAAAATTCTGAACCAACTCCTAAACAAAACGACGTGAGCAGAGGAGTGGCAATTGTCAATCCCGGTTCGATTTTCTTTTTCTGGAAAATATTTTTATTTAAATCATTATATAGAAAATTGTAATGTTTAAATTTCATTTTGATAGCCGTCAAAAGAGCTGATTAAATAGCCTAATATTAACATTTAATTTTGTTAACTCTTGATAAATATTGTAATAAAATTTAAATGATGCAATAAAAATATAAAATTAATTAGCTTTACTATTTAAGAATTTAAAATATTTAATTAAAAATCTAGTTTTATGGACATTAATTGGGCACCAAAATCATAGGAATTGGATCCATTCTCTATGAATATACTTAAAATTTAAAATATTGTAAAAAAAAAAACTAAAAATTCAGCATGATGCTATTATATAATATGGTTCTGCTCCTGAATAATTTGACAAGTATGTTCAATTGTCTGTAAAATAGTTTGCTAATATATAACAACGGCACTTGACATTAATATTTGTATCTTTCCTACGAGATTTTAAGATCTGAAATGTCCGGATGTGTTCCTCTTTCTTTGTACTAATAAGTTTCGTTATTATTTTTTTTAACATACAAATCTGACGCAATAACAATGTTTGTTCCAAATAAATGAAGTGACTATACTTAGTTAACATAATTATAATATAGTTTATCTTTCAAAAATCAAAATTGATAGAAAATTATCTAAATTTGCAGCTTTCTTTAAAAATGAGTGTGCCTACTGTCCTATTACACTTCTGCATATTAATATATTACGAGTAACACAAGTATCCAACAGCAAAATTATCCAAGAAAATAGCGGAGTATTAAAAACAAGTGGGACCGGCATCAAAAAGAGAAAAGTGGTGTGGGCGTGGGTGGGTCCATGCTGAGCTCAGCTTGGTCAGACCATCACTTATTTTTCATTTATTTTTATTTATGATGGCCTTCTTATATTGTATGAGGATCGAGGAGAGATATAATGAGTTTATTTTTGTGTGTTTTTATTTTGTTTTTAAAATTTACGTCATTCATCATTCATCATGCACATCTTTATATATAATTAAATTTAGTTCATTAATTGATTTTAATAAATAATATAGATTTGAAGACATCACGAAGGCACACAAAAATGAAGTTATTATATCCTTCTCATATTTTATTAGTACATTCTCCATGAAATGATAAAAACAATAAGGGTGTTAGGATTAATCCCATCTCATAAAATTTTGGTGATTCCAACTTAACCCATTTTTTTTTCTGGAGGTGTTTGGTTGACAAAAAAAAATGCACACGACATGAGATCTTGTTACCATTTTCCATCTCAATTTTCTTCACAAATTTGTGAGAAAAAAATATTAATTTTGTTAGCTGAATTGTTTCCCCCCATCATCCATGATAACCCACAAAATGAATTTGAAGGAATCCATGCCAATTTTCACAAAGGAATCTCATTTCATAAAAATGGTACCGTCGAACGGAAGTTGTTCTTCTACAGCGCAACAGATACGTACGGTCTAAATTTTCTGCGTTGTAAGTTACGAACGGCCCAAATTTGATTCAGAGAATCTGATATTATAAAATTTAGCTCGCACGAATCTCGATGCAAATCAAATATTGAAATTTACTGTGCACGCATAATGTTTTTGCTGTGCGTTAGAAGATCCCATTCACCGCTGAACGAAGCTTAAAAAGTATTTACAACATGTTTTACAAATGTTGGACTAAACACTTTTTTGCACATTCTACGATCAACACAATGTTAAATAAATAACATACATTGATACATACAAAAATATTTTAGTAGTCTAACTATGTCTACTCAAGTAGTTGCAAACCTATACACATGCTATTTCCAAATTCCAATCATAAATTATAGTTTGAACTTCTACAACTTTCATGTGATGTTTCTTTTTCGTCCATTCTTACCAGATAGCCTAATATGACCTTGCATAACTGAAACGAGTTAATTTTGCAAAGAAAAAAATGTTAGTCTTGTTACCATATATGGTAATTAGCATGCATATACTTCTGTACAAAGGAAGCAAAATAATTTAATGAGTATTCTAATTTTTAAATTTGGGAGCTGATACGTAGATACCACAATCGATACTGACTATCGATACGCATGTTATTATGGGCATTGTTTGAGTTATTATGCACATTATTTGAGTTATTATGCATGTTATTTTTTGTACTGAAATAATTATGCATGTTATTTTTTGTACTGAAATAGTTATGCATGTTATTTGAGTTATTATTCATGTTATTTTGTTAGCATTTGTAATAATTTTTTCAGTACAAAAATAATATGCATAATAACTCAAACAATGTCATAATAACATGCATATTGATAATCGATATCGATTGTGATATATACGAAACATTTTTCTTTTAAAATTTTCTTTGCATAACGTACTGGTCCTTGGGTACAACTCGGGTACAGTAATCAAAATTCTAGATAAAACAAGATGATTACAAGAGAATTGGGTTTAAGGTCAGCTAGTACGCCGGGTCCATATCTAATTATATATGTCCATTATAGTTGCCACTATTTATTGAACGAGGGCATTATGGTAAACTGGTAATCTAAATGTATTTTTCCGTCAAAGGTATAAAAAAATTATATTTCTCTTTCGCTCTTCATCTTCCAAATTATTTACAACGTAATCTGATCTGGGAACTTTTCTTAATTTTTCTTAGCTTCTTTTTTTTTTTAGCCAATACATTTGTCTGTTATTTTGTTATGCTTTACTGGGGAAGTCTCTTTGAATATCCTTGAATTACTACCTTTTTTATTTTTTATTTTTATTGCATGCTTGTGATTTTTATTTTCATTGCATGTTCGTAGCATAAATACCTTACTCTAGATATAAATACATATCTAATGCAAGTTTAAATATCAATCAGTTATAAAATTTATATACCGGATATATAATTCAAGTACAAACATCTAATAGTATAAAATTGTACATTTATGTTCTTGAATAAATTCATGTCTAAATTTTCACGTTCAATTTTGACAGTCCCAAGTAAAATCTATTTTGCTACCAAGTATTAGAAATTAGTCGTGCACTATAAATTACTTATATGTAAGATAAATTATCTAATAATGTTACTAAATATTTATATCTAGTAGTATAACAATTGATCATGTAGATAAAAACACTCATATAAAATTAGCACTTGGTAAGTGGAGTATGCAAATATATATGTTCATGCTAATATCATTTTCAGTTTTTAAAGTACAAATTTACTACTATTTATTGTTAAAATTTATAACATGTTGATGGATTTGAAGATTGAAATTGAATATTATCACTCGTTCTAGTAAAAAAAGTACGCTAAATTAAATAAAGGGGTGCTAGTTCTACTAAATATTTATTATACAAATTATTTTAATTTTTAATATAACATAAGATTTGCTTTTTTCAAATGTAAATAACTTATATTTTCAAGTGAAAATAATTAATTATTATGGAGCAAAATTGAAGGGATGTTTTTTGGAGGTCGAATCATTACCGATTAAAAAGGAAAGCAAAGAGTTGCGACAAGCAACAAACAACTGAGGTGGAAGAAGCACAATTGCACAAATAATGAATGACATAAGAGAGAGAGAAACATATGATTTACTTTTCAAAGAAATAAGAGAGAGAGAAAGGATAAATTACAAAGAAGGAAAGAAAATAAAACTTGAGTACGGTACTTCAGAGCAAAACGGAAAGAGACCAATGATTTGCATTTGGTTAGTACAAGAAGGTCGATAGTGGGAAA
Organism: Eleocharis quinqueflora; assembly: GCA_964058865.1. Lineage (NCBI taxonomy): Eukaryota > Viridiplantae > Streptophyta > Magnoliopsida > Poales > Cyperaceae > Eleocharis > Eleocharis quinqueflora. The sequence continues at coordinate 24,478 of CAXKVX010000356.1, forward strand.
GAGAAAGGAGAAAGAGAGAGAGAGAGAGAGAAGGGGTGGTCTGTAATTGGTCGCCTAATTCCTATCGGATCTGCTCGATTCAAGTTAGAGAGAGAGAGAGCTTCCTTCATCTAAGGTGAGAACTTTTGAATTCCTGTCAAACTTTATTTCCATTTGTTATTCGAGTCATGTAAATTTAGGCATTATCTGTTCTCATCCATTTGAGATGTAAATGGGTAGATATAGATTAGGATAAGATAATTCATTCTATCCATCGATTTTTGTGCATTTTTTTATTGTTTTTGTTTCTGCTTTTAATTTGGATAATGCTATTTAAGGGATTGATTTAACTCAGGAACTATTTTAACCAAAAAAGAAAAATATGAGTATATGACCAGATTTAGCAGTGTATAATTTTTTGAGCTGGGTCTTGTTGTACTCTTCTTATGCTTTGACCTTCTCAAATTTGTGTGTGTAACTTCATTTTTTTTCTTATTTTTGAATCTGAAAAAAGGAAAGGATTGGACATATATTGTATTTTGATAGCTTTCATGAAAGACTGAATTTTGATTAAAGGGTATTTTAAGCAAGATTCTCCTCCAAAAAGCTAAAGATTACTTATCGGATTAAATTACCCTGTATTTAATATAGAGATCTAGAAATGCAACGTGCTTTGGAGTTGCATTGAACATTTCATTATCTTATTGTGATTTCTTAATATGGTGACAACATTTCCTGAATATTTATTTTTTTAAGGACCGAAATACTTTGAACTTGAAACTTGAACTTAACAAATTTCTTCCATTTATCCTTTTTAATCAATTTGAAAACTTGAAATTTGAAAAAAAAATTAGTAATTCGGCTTCAATTTGAATTTGCAGCAAGAGATCTAAATTAAAGAAGAGCAATCACTGAAAATGAGCAGCCAAAGCATCCTGACAGTAAAGGATATCAGCTCTCCGGAAAGAAGAAGCCACTCATGCCAAACCTCAGCACCATCTTCCTTTCACAACATATTCAAATCCCACTACATGGCCAGCTTGTCTGACGACAGTAGTCTATCTTCGACCAGCAAATCATCCTCCGATAAGACCGAACTCTTCAGCTCAAAAATTCTTCACAAACCCATGATTTATACTAAACCGGAAAGTTCAATTTCTCATGGGTCTCATCCCAATTTCTCTGACCCAATATTCTCTCGCTCTTCCACTTTCTGTACCAGTCTTTATTCTTCCTCTTCTACCAGCACGGAACCATGTAAGCATATGGGAAGTTTACCTTTTTTACCCTATCCATTTCCATCACCTAAATCAGTGGAGCAGCAACCACAATCTTCAATCTTCAGTGGAGATGGTACAAGTAGTGAAATGATGGCGGGGATTGGTGAAGATGAGCAATCTGACGATGATGTGAAAGATTTTCTGAATTTAAGTGGAGGCGATGGCTCAGATGCCAGTTTCCATGGAGGTACTTGTGCCAAGAATAGCATAGCACTGAGTGAACAGATGGATTTTCAGATATTGTCGGAGCAACTTGGAATTGATATTACTGGCAATGAGGAGAGTCCTCGATTAGATGTAAGTTCGAGAATATTGTATTAACTTCTTCCTTTTTCCTGATTATATTTGTGTTCATTGGTAACATCCATTTCTAATATGTAGGATATGTATGTGGTGCCACAACAAGCAGCCTCTCAGGAAATGTCGCCAGGTTGCCACCAGCCAGAATCAGGAGCGGTCGAGGAGACAAAAGGTTCGGTTCTCAAAGTCCAATTAAGCACAGCCCGATCTGCTTCGTCATCATCTGGGTCTGCAAATAATGCTAACAATAAACCTAGGCTGAGGTGGACTCTTGAACTCCACGAGCGATTTGTTGAGGCTGTTAAAAAGCTGGATGGACCTGAGAGTATGAATGCCTATGTTTTATCTTTTTGTAATTTTGTTTTTTGCAATCTTAATATTAACATTCTATATTTGATTTATTGTTGGTGTAAAATTGAAAATGCAGAGGCAACACCAAAGGGAGTGCTGAAGTTCATGAATGTGGAGGGTTTAACTATCTTTCATGTCAAGAGTCACTTGCAGGTTACAATCTTTATGTTCTTTGATTTAATAGAGGAAACATTATGTTGTGCGGGTCCTCTCATACTATGTAATGCTTGTGCAGAAATACCGGCTGGCAAAGTACCTTCCTGAGACAAAAGAAGGTATGCATTGTGCTTTATTCTGGTATTCAAAAGAATTAAACCTTGTACAAATTGCAAGTTTGCTCTATGTGATTGGCATTATGTGAAATTAGTTTAACCTAGAAAATAAAACTTTTGTGAATTCCTTTACTTTTTGTTTTTTACGTACATGACTACATAGCTAATGCAATGCAATTTTTTTATAAAGACAAAAAGGCATCCACTTCTTCCTCTTCAGAAGATAAGAAGCATCTTCCAGTAACTGATGAAAATGATACTAGCAAGAAAAAGTATTTCTCTCTATCACTCGCTGCATCAAACTTATAATGTAGCTTTGCATTTGACTTTTTAAGTACTAATTTCTGTCTCTCTTTATTTATGTAGGAACCTGCAAGTGACCGAGGCTCTTCGCATGCAAATTGAGGTTCAAAAACAGCTGCACGAACAACTTGAGGTATGTTCTATAATTTTTATTCTCCCTGATTTAGTTTAAAAATATATGTTCTCTTCAAATGACTGCTACTAGAGGTGACATGCTTTATTAATCACAAAACAGATACAGAGGCAGCTGCAGCTGCGCATAGAAGAGCATGCAAGATACTTGCAAAAAATCCTAGAAGAGCAGCAAAAGGCGAGCGATTCCTTGGTCTCCTCTGTCAAAATCACCCCCGCTCCTACAGAACTCCAATCCCCGTTTCAATCCCAACCCCAATCACAATCCCAATTGCCTGACAACAATGAAGCCACTCAGGCAACCAAAAAGCACAGCATCACTGACTAGCAACGATTGCGAGCTGCCAAAGGAAGATAACAAAAGGCCTAGGCTTGAAGCTGATGAGCCAAACCAGGAAAAAAATTGTAATTTTCCAAGCTTCGCGCATTTGTGCTAGAGGACATTACTTCTGTGTCAGTGTACTGTTCAAAATTGGAAGTTTTCTTGTTATTTGTGTTATTATCCACTTTTTCATGTTTTTCTCTAGGATAGGCATGGATGTTGGCAGCTTTTGTATATATAGCTAATCATTATGAAAATGCAACTACCACGAGACAATTATGGGTTGCCTTGGAGTTATTTGTTAACCTATTCTTTTTTTTTCTGAATTCAATTCTCATTTGTATCATATATGAATGACATTCAATTGATATGATAATTTCTTAAATTAGCTAGAGCTTAGATAACCCTATGTTTTTAATGATGAAAATATACTTGGAAACTGGAAAGGCGACACTAGAGAATCCTATTTATTCCTACGTTTTTAAATTTGTCAGGACTCTATTGCACAAATAACAGTCGTGTTGTTTTATATTCACTGCTATCTGCTACTAATTTTTTTTTGAGGCGGTAGTCTGCTACTAATTTGACATATATGCTTAACAGATTCCTTTTTTCAATATATGTATTGTATTCATCATGCAGAATTTTGTAGCAACTTATTCTATTTTGTAGATATTCATTATCTATAAGGAGAACATATCTGTGTTGGTTTCAGTTTGCATTTGAAACAATCAAGAAATATATATACTGAACTGTACAACAAGGAAACTAAACAATGGAAGTAGGATTGGTCTGTACACTGGCAGCTATAGCAAAGTAGTAAATTAGAAGTGCAAGTCCTTTGAGGTAATTTGATGTTCCCTCCTGAATACACACCACAATGAAAACAAACAAACAACTAAAAAAATAAACGAACAAAAGAATAAATAGATACAGGAATTTAAATATACTATCTGATACCAACTGATATCTACTGGTAATATACTGGCAATGCCATAACTGCTGAAGTTTGCTGAAAAATGGAAGGTTACCTGAAACATGAAGGCAATGAATAATAAGGGCAGTGAGAAAGAGAGTAGCAGTTTCAAACATATTTTAGAATTCTGGTCTATTGCCTTTCCCATTATCTGTCCTAGCAGTACACATATTGGAATCTGCACGATATATTATCTAATGCAGCACATTAAGATATAAGCAGTTGTGTCTGAAACGAGTAATAAGGTACAACAATCCAGATTCTAAAATCAGAACAATGTTGGTTACAAGTTTTCGCTTGCTACTGCATGATTCATCCAGTGGCATCTTTTTAATGTGCGTGCTTAGTTTGATTCAATTTTCTGGTGTTACTTTTTTTTAACGTTGGAGAAGGCCCATCGACCTGCCTTCGTTATTTTTCTCGTTTTTTTTATAAATTGTGGTCTAATAGGCCTTCTTCTTTACTTGAAGTCGTACCAGTCTCTGATACTGATTACTGATAAATAAAACTGTCAACGCAACTCATTTTTTACTTTGTGTTTAGTTCGCGAAAGAACAACATTAAATGCAAGAGATTTTGATTGCGTTCAGTAGGCGAAACGTTTAACGCAAATTGTCAGATTTTCGTCGAGTTAAACACAACGAAAACGCAAAAGCTCGTTAAGTTTCGTTTTAACCGTTTCTTACGTCGTGCTTACATAAAATCAAGCTTATATGGAATTATAAAATCATGCTTTACTAAAATTTTAAATTATACTAAAATTATATAATGCTTATATAAAAAAATTATATCATGCTTATATAAAAAATTATATCATGCTAATATAAATAATATACTAATTAAATGATGTCTCATCGCATTCCTTATGCGTTCTGAAAAATTCAAGAAAAAATAATGAAATTCACCGACCTTACCGAAATTAGTAATTAAATATATACTGATATACATGCCTCTTCAGTCTTCATTGTGCCTCTTCGTTTCGTCTTCCTCTTCTAGAACACTCTGTCTCTTCTCTCCTTAAGTGTTCTGCACAATTTTCCCGTCTCTTCTCTCCCTCTTATGCACCATTTTTGTCTTCCTCTTCTGCACCATCAACCACCTCATCTCTTCCCTCATATTTCAAAGGTACGTACCGACAAAACCCTCACATCTTCGATCAATGTTCATTAGTAGTTCAAAATTGGAAATGATCGCTTTGCAATTAGTTCAAAATTAGTTAAATTAACATATCAGAATGATTACACTCTCAATTTGTTCACTAACCACTTTCACTATTCAGTTAAATTTAGGGTCTTTGTTTTAGGGTTTAGGGTATATTCACTAATGAATTGCTTTAGGTTTTAGGGTTTGAGGTAATGAGTTGTTTAATACATTAAAAATGTCCGTTGATCTTGTTGATACTATTATCGTGTTTGGCTCATGTTTGACTCGTGTTTGACTAGGGTTTAAGGTATATTCACTAATCTTTCTTTGAATTGTCGATAAGTCAGATTGTTTTATAAGTTCAAGTTTTAGGTGTATAATAGATAATGAACTAACAGTCCCATCATTTGAAAATCTAGTTTTAATAAAAGAAATAGAAAGGAATATATTATTATATATATTACTATAGTTTTAATGAATTGACAGTGCCATCATTTGCTTTTTTACAAAACAGATGAAGATCGAAAAGTTAAGGCAGGTTGTGCAAATTCTTCTCGAGCATTTCCATCCTTACAATGTCATATATTTTGATCTGGAGGCACTAACCAAGAAGTTGGATCCATCAGAGAGCAGCAAAAAGAGAAAAAGAGAGGATCCTGAATCTGACAGCAAGAACATTCTTTATAAATTAAAATACAGTTTCTGAAAATCAATATTAATTATATATAAATTTAGTTTTAAAATATAATTTCTGAAAATACAATAGTAAGAACTTTATTTATTTATTTATTTATTTATTTCAGATTCAGTAGACTGGAGTCTTCTAGAAGATAAAGACTCCGATGATAACTCGTTCGATCTTGTGTATCCCGAAAGCCAAAGCCATTATAGAAAAATGGTATGGAGGTACTTAGAGGGAAAAAAAGGGCATTCGGATAAGCCCTTTGATTAGAGTCCCATCCATTGAGTACCCTTTGGCTGGTTATCTTATATACTCGTGACCTTTGATTGTTGTATAGGATTCACAGAAGATTTTTGTTTGTTTAATGTTATGATTTGTTGTGAATTTGAACTGGTGTTTGTGCAATGTTATGCTTGAACAGTTGAACTGTTAAATTTTGATGTGGTGAAAAATAGTTAAATTGAATGTTATGTTTTAATTTATTTTGATTGTATAGGCTTTACATGTATTTTTTTTTTCTATTTTTCAAGAGTTTTTCATAATTTTTTTTGCTCTATTGTGCACGTACTTGGTAGTTGTAAACGTAAAAAAAATTGAACATTTTTAACGTTTTGGTCGTTAATTTAAACGCTACGCTCAACACACAAAAAATTAAAGTTTATTAAATGCAATGTAACACATAACAAAATCGTTACGCTCTTAAAATACAACAATTAACGCAAATTAGTATTTATGTTACCGTTTCGTGCGTTTGACAGCGTTACTGACAATTCTTGTATGGGTATATCATCAATGGGCCAAGTAAAAGGCCGTCAATGCCATTTTAGCCCAAATAGTCAAAGATGAAATTGTGAATACGTAATGTTCATGTTATATAGTATATACTAATTAGTTCAATAAAATATCATAGACTGAACCAGTTATGGTAAGAAAAGTCGTTTGAGAAAATTTAGAATTTCAAAATATTCATGTATACAAAGTTCAAAATGTATGTAATTTTTTATTTTTCTTCTCATAATAAAAAATAAATTCACTTCCGATTTTTTTTTATAACAATTTAATAGTTCAAAGAGTGACATTACCCCAAAAACATTTACCCTCTTTTGTCGTTCTGAAACCCGATAAATTTCTCACTCCGTTTTAACTCTGACTACAGTCTACATTCTTCTCGCTACCACATAGTAGTTCTTTTTTTTTTCCCGACCTCCGAAAAAAAAAGATACAATTTTGATCCTATCTACAAAAATATAACATATGTGATTCTACTTTGTAACGTAAACGTTGAGAAGTGTTATCTAGATGCATTTATAAATTTAAATTTCTAACTAAAAAGATTTATATACAATTGAAACTGTCAATACAAAGTTCGAACGCTGCATCTGAATGCAGCTTAAAAACATTTTGAATGCAGAGTATAAATACAGTATTCAAATAACATTACTTAACACGAAGTCTGAATGCATAAATAAAAAAATACTTAGATTTTTTTTAATTTTGTCTGAATTTCTGAACTCATTCATTTAGATAATACTTTTAGGGAGCTGATATGTAGATATCATATTTGATACCGACTATCGATATCGATTTTATTATACACCTTTAGTTGAGTTATCGTGCACATTATTTGAGTTATTATGCATGTTATTTTTTGTAACGAAATAGTTATACATATTATTGATTTTATTATGCATCTTTAGTTGAGTTATCGTGCACATTATTTGAGTTATTATGCATGTTATTTTTTGTAATGAAATAGTTATACATGTTATTTTTTGTACTGAAATAGTTATGGTATAACATGCATAATAATTCAAATAATGTGCACGATAACTCAATTAAAAATGCATAATAAAAATAATATCGATAATTAATATCAAATATGATATCTACCGAACATTATTCATACTTTTTTAAACGGTGCGTTTACAAAATAGAATTATATGTGTTATTCTTATATTTTCGAGGTCACACAAAAAAAATAAAAATCCCTATAGAGACAACCTTTCTCTTCTCTCTCCCCCTAAAACCCCATTCGTCGCTCCGCCTCGTCTTCTCCGATTCCCTTCTCAACAAAACGAGCCCACAAAGTAAATGAAGCTTTCGTTTTTGTGTTTGGATGACTCGAGGTGATATATCTTCTCTTATGTTTAAATATATATTATTTTTTCTCTCTTGCATTTTGTACATAACTTTGATTTCATTCGGCTTTATGCAAAATGATTATAAATCCATAACTACACTGGGGGGTTGGGGGGGGGGGGGGTTGTATTGTTTCAGTAGATAAGATAATCACGATGTCTCTGAGACACAAGTTTCACTGTTTATATAAAAGAACAAAATTAGTCGAGAAATCTCGTTGAGGGTATCTTCTAGAGTTTTAGAAATTTATTTTCTTTGTTCATGAAAGTGTACTTATCGAGTGTCTAAACTTTAAAGTGAACAGTACATTTAGTTGATGTAACGACTATTGATTTTAACCGATGACTGTTTTAAAGGAATATTGTAATGCAAACTTGATTAGAGTAATACACTAGCCTTAAATTAAAAATCAAATTGAATTTGGTTCAATTGGGACATGTTCTTGTACAACTATCCACTTTTGGT
>CAXKVX010000357.1:0-143140 GCA_964058865.1 Eleocharis quinqueflora
AAAAAAAACACACTTTAGCGCCCCAAAATCTTGTCAGGCTTTGCTGCTATTTTCACTACTTCTTTTTTCATTTTGAAATGAATTCAAATTTTTTTTTCCATTTGATTGCAAGAGCAATTTCTATCTTCTATCAGACTGCAAATTCTTGATCATATAATTTTTTTTTTTTTTTTTTTTGAGAAAAAGTGGGGTCTTTGGCGCTTTGCTAAAATCTGATTCAAATTTTGATCTATCAGAAATTAACCCTGAATTGCAAACCTGTGCCTTCCTTCTAAAGTATTGCTCTTAACTACTAGCTAGATCAAGAGCTAGTTCTTATTTTGTTTTCTAATTTAACATTTATTTCATTTTACTAATTTTTCAGTTCAGTAAATTTCTACAGAAAATCAGCGCGTAATATGCTGATTATATACTTAGAACATGCAGATGCAAACATTGTACGACTCTTCTTAAAAAAAATTGCATACATAGCAAAACCACCTGCGGAAAATGTCTGAACATGGAGTAGCGTGCCTGTGTGTTCTAGTTAATGTAGCTGTCATTGCTGGTCTGGACTGTGTTGATGTTATATATTCCCTTAATCATTTTATCAAGAGAATTGTATATTTATCCTTTTATCAATGTTGACTTGTTCATGGTTATAATAATTTGAAGATGCTTCAATTCCTCAAAATTTTATCCATGCTTGTTAGAGTGGTTCTCTCTCTGTAATTCTTTTCTTTTAAGAAAAAAAGGCAAAAGTTCGGTACATCCATTCCAAGTTCCAACCATCAGCATTTCTTTTCCTTTACTAGATGCACAGGAAAAAAATTACTTCGCAGTTTTAGAGTACAAAATGAAATAAAATGAGCTTATCAAAACTAAATAAATCTCAGCATACTTTTTATAAAACACAATATAGGATGAATTTCTTTCTTATTGTGCAGTTCATAAAAAGCTACAATCACCCAAATAATTTTGACAAATAATTCAATAATTTCAACCAATAAATATAATGAGTTTATCAATCGTACGTTTTGTCTACCTAAAATTAACAAATTTTCTCTAACTGAATTCCATGATCTGTCCCTTCTTCACTTCAACATTCAATTTATTGTATAATGTATGAGAATCAATCGATGAATCGGAATAATTTGGTAGAGAGATGTCCATTTCAATTGCCACTGGCACCACTCCCACAACCCAAACAAGCAAACATTTTCCAAACTTGTGATTCACTCTGCTGACCATCATCTGGCTTCTTTGGTTCCACAGTTGGGATATGGGATCCATCCATTCCTGCCTTGATGCATTGGTCACATTCTTCACGAAATACATTATAAGCATCGTTCACATACTGAGCGGCCTCTGCTACTGTCATTCCCTCCACTAGCTTGTCCGGGTAGGTATCTTTTTCATGGTCGCCATTCAGCACTGCTGCCAACTGCACCATCTCTTTCTGCCAATCTGATAATTTAGCTTCTTCCTTAGCACCTGTTTTTCGCATTTTTTTGGCCTCTGGCAGAGTCTCTACAAATCCAGGAAATACACCAACAGTTTGTATTTTTGTTTTTTCATAATTATGCTGAAAATGCGTTTACTTACGTGAACATGCAGTTCATGATAATTAAAAGGAAAATTGTATTGATTTATTTCATTAACCTGGGCAATCTTTTCTAGGAGTTGTCCGTGATAGAACAGATTCAAATGTGCCAGCCCAAGCATCCCGTTTAGTCAAGAAGTTCTTCAGGTTGAAAATCTTCTTCATTGTTGCAGGTATGGACGAGTGCTCGAACTGGGATGTCGCATCGGGACCGGATGGCCTATGCAGCACTGCATACAGAGGAAAGTCACCATTGATTGATCAATGTACGTAGTCATTAATTATTAGTTATTTACAACAGATTGACTAATAGTTCAATAGAAAGAAAAGAGACTGAGATTAATTTACCAGTTCCAGGCTCAACCCAAGGTGAGATGAAGAAGGTTGGCACCCGAACCCCGAGACGGTTGAACATAAAATTGAAGTTGTTACCTACAATACCGTCTGGGCTGGGTACACCGACGACCGGAGTTGGCACATGGTCATAAAACCCACCATGCTCATCATATGTTATGATGAACAGCATCTCCTCCCATTGTGGGCTTGATCGTAGCGCCTCATAAACCTCTTTTACAAAATTTTGACCCTCTGAGACATCATGTGACGGGTGGTCATCATTTGCTGCAACTACATGTAGATCATAAAAGCGTTGTTCGATGACTGTGTAGTTTGGCAGCTTTCCTTTCTTGCAATGTTCTTTAAACGATAAATCAAATAGATGGAAATTGTCGAAGTACTTGAGTTTTCTCAGGTTCCTACAATAATAAGTGAAATCATCCATCAGAGAAGGGCTTTTGGTTCCAGTTTTGTAATTGTGATGTTGTTCATAAAAATACATTAATTATATATATTGTCATGGACAAAGCACATTAGTTAGGGAGGGGGCTGCAGGGACTTGGTACCGGCTTCTGCTTGTTTCTAAAACTCTGCCAGATTGCCACTGTTGAGTTGTGAGCATTCAAAATCTGGTATATATATTAGAGAAATCTTAAACTCATCAAAGTAACTACTTAATGAGTATAACTAAAAAAGTAATTACTTAAGTTGATCCAAACGACAAATTCAAACAACTGAAATCAATCTACTTGAAGCTATCAAAATATAACAAAAAATGAACGCATGAGAATAATTAATTTTTAAACCTTCAATTTTTAAACCGCTTGACTCTATATTAAACTAAATTCGAAAATATATAAATTTGATATGTGAATACATCACTTATGATATAGATCGATTTTAATGGTTGAAATTTGTTGTTAGTGGTTTAATTATTTTTCCAGTTAACATCACCAGTTATTTTGGTGAGTACGCTAGATTTACTTCTAATAATAATATAATTAATTATATAGAGAAATCTAGCTGGTGTCCTAATTTATTGGCAATCGGCGGCCTGGTGTGTGTTGATGTGTCATAATCAAATCCCACCTGAACTATATATATGCATCCATAAAAACCAGTTTTGTTACTGACAAGGAAACAGTGTCTTATAATTAATGAGTTTAAATTCAATACGGTGATGAAGTAGCTAGGGCTCGTAATGTATATTTTTTTTAAAGAAGTCACTTTAGACAAATTGACTAGTGGATATATATACAAATTTTCCTTCTTAAAAAAGAAATCTGAGATGTATGGAATAGGCAAGTTATTATCAATGATCACCTGCTTGCAGAAAATCAAACTTGCAAGCAACGTAATACCTAAAGGATTTCTTTTCCATATGTGGGCTCATATCTTTTCTCTAAATTAATTGATTTGATTATTATTTCAAATGAATCTTTCCATATTTATATATCTGTATAATTAATGACCTCTAAAGTAACTCCGTTCTTTAATCAGAATTTCTTAGTTGGTACTTTGTGGGTGCACATTGTTCAAACATACTATTTGCAAATGAATTGTTCTCCAAAAACATGTTCTATAAGATAAATAAAATTAGCTATTTACCATATTAAAATAAGTACTATTTGCACAGTTTCATACTCTGTTTGAGTAGGACATCTAATTAATAAGAATACATACATGTAAATTTTGATCAAAGAGCACTAACTAAATCAATGTTCGATAATTTATATGGAGAATTTACGCATAAAATAGAGATGTCAAGACCTGGGAAGATAAAAATATATAGAAGTAACTCATATAACAAATAAACTACCAGCATCACATGAATTTGAAATAACAGAGTAGAGACATGCAGTTATCAGTGCAAGGAGTTGTTGTTAACTGTGGATCATACCTTTATATTAAAAAAAAATGTGGATCATACCTGTAGAACAGAGTTGAGGGTAGGGACTGGAAGTAGATACCGAATGTGTGACCTGCTTCATCCAATTCGTCAAATATAGTCGTTTGCGGCATGCCTTTCAGCAAAATCTTTGTGTTGTTACTTGTCAGACCATGTGATGTAGCAGAATGCACATACTGTCGATTTGGCTGAGTCGAGGCTGGCACCGGTGCGAACCACTTGTCACAAATTGCAAATTCCTTCACCAGTTCTTTGTAAACAGGCACAGCATCTGGTTTAAAGCCATTCATCACCGATTCTGACATACCGGCCTTTTCACTTTCCGCTTGTTGAGCAAAACCGTTCATTGGTGGTACCGTTATGTCTGGCGGGGTTATCGGAGTCTCTCCATCCACGTATTTCACGCCATATACCTGCATGCATTGTTGAAATTATTGAAGTCGATCTTATAGTTTGTCAATTAACATTATAACTTTCCTTGATATGATCATCAGCTTCAGTTAAAGTTTTAGCAAACCTGCTCATAAATAGCCTGAATGGAGTGACCAGGATCAGGATCAACATATGCAGCAGTATCTCCAAAATAGATTTTTTTCGACGATTCGTCAGAGGTAGCTAACAGGTTTGCATATTCATTATTATCCATCACACCATCAATCTCTGGGTTTAAGGCTTGCATCCAACCGAGCATATGGTCGAAGGATCGGTTTTCTTGAACCAACACAACCACAGTTTTTATGTTCTTTGCCATTTTGGTTTGTAGTACTGGAATGACAAAGGAATGATACTGAGGAGTAGTGAAGGACAAGGAATTTGTATATGCTGTGATTTGGAATTGTGATTGGAAGTCTATTAAGAGGGGTGCACATATGTACAATCTGATGAGGGATAAATAAGGCATATTCTTTTTTTTTGAAGAGGAAATAAGGCATATTCTAAAATGGAACCTTGACGATTTAGCTAAGAGTGCACGGATGGTCCTTAATTATTAGTATTGACAGTGATGGGAAAATTAAACACAGTTGGTTTAATTAAGGATTATATATACTCGTCAAAAAAAATTTAAGTATTATATATACTCGTCAAAAGAATTTAAGTATTATATATGCAAAATATATCTATCAAATATGTACGTACGTGTACTAACTAATGGCTGGAAATTAAACAATTTTCCGTTTCGGCCGGTGCAGTGGCGGAGCTTAGCTATGGTCAGAGTAGGTCATGGCTCTCTCAAATACGAAAATATGCACTAGAATATATATTTTCTTAATCAATTTATGTTTAAATCATAGAAATGATTTTCTCTCAGTCTCATTTCTAATTCAGTAATTCTTTTAAGATTTCAATCACTATAAAAAATATCCTCTCTCAGAGACTACTGTGTAGATTTCTAGATATTGCGTACTTATTTTATTTTTTGGGCTCGAGCCAGTCTCCTCTTTAAATATGCTCAAGCTCCGCCACTGAGCCGGTGTACATGCAACAAACTATTTTATCGGTTTTTAAATTGTGCAGAAACATTTTTGGTAAAAAAAATATATATATATTTTCGCCAAAATCTGAATGACTATTATTATTATTTACGGATATCAAATTAGATCTTTATCTCATAATTGAAATTGAATAAGTTTTGTGAAACACGGCTAGAGAATTGAGTAAGTATTAGTCCCCACAAAAGTTGGTTTGATTTTTTCTTTGAGTAAAGTTTGGAGGTAAGCCATCAAACTTTAAATATTCATAATAAATCAATCCTCTGAATTTTATACAATCTCTCACACGAAAAAAATTATCGTTGTCATAAATGAAAAGCTGATTTTCATAACATTCTCAGCCTTTGTGTTTCTTTTTTTTTTATTCATTGCTCGTAGGCTTACAACACACTCATAAAGAAATTAGAAAACAAAATTAAAAAATCTTCTAAAATTGTCTCTGCCGAAGCTTGAATCTCATACCTCTTCCATAGAGATCTTATGTCTTACCACTACACTAGATAGGACTTGACAGCCCTTCTGTTTCTTCATACATCAGACTCAATATTTTTCATTTATATTCTTTCCTTTAGTTGGATCAGATTGATTGTTAGATCCTCTCCAGGATTTAACCCAGATCTACAAAATCGTGATGAAGTGTATGAAATAAACTTATAAATTAATAACAAATTAATTGTAATTAAGCCAAAGGTTAGTGTTGTAGTGGTAAAATATTAGTTTGTTCTCAAAGAGATCCAAAAGTTCAAGTTATTGTTGGCACAAATTAAAGGCTCAACACAAATAAAATAAGCTTAGTTTTTCTAAAAATAATTATTAAATTTGGAACTAATAATTAATTGAAACAAAATGTTTTCATTAACGGATTAATTAAGCTGCTGGAGATGCTTACATAATATTTCGATCGCAATTATTAAAATACCTATATCTAAGATATTGTGCAATACACATTCGATTATTGACTTACCGTTGAATGAATACTCGTCTGTCACAAATAAAATATGTTTGCTTATAATTATATATAGATAGTGCCGTGTGTTTTCTACTAACTCAAGACACGTTTTGGGTTGCTGTGAAGTGTGAACACACAAAGTTGTCTTAATTTTTCAATCACTACTAAAGAGGTTGTTATAGCCTCTTTTACACCGAATAAAAGAAAATATCGTTATAATAAGTTTTCAGTGCCATTTTGAAAATTTACTTGAAAATTATTACAGCGGTCTTGTACAAATGCCGCTATAATATGTCTTGTAAAATATCTCTAGAAGATGTAATAGCGGATTTTAACAAGGATCCGTTGTAACCAACCTTTTTATAGCGGACCTTCTGGAGAACTCGCTATAATAGTCCTGTTTGTTACATCCGGCAATAGGGAGTGCCCTCTATAATAACTATGTTACAACAGATCCTTGCAAGTGTCCGCTATAATAGGTTTGCTACAATAGTGGAGGCTTTTAAAAGACCGCTATAATATGTTCTAGGTTAGTATTTCACCAGCGCACCAATCATCTTCCTTCTCCATTTCATTACGCGTCAATCCGTGGAGAGCATTAATATTTTCACCAGCCACCATTGGAGACTCTATTAATACACCTTACACCTCCAAAACTCTAAAGAAATCAGCCTAACTTCATTTATAATAACACTTGGAGAGATCGAAGAAGACGAAAGCACTGCAGCACAACTTTGTCGGAGTTTTCTTCAAATTTATTGAGGTTAATTTCATTATATATATTCAATCTTTAAATTCTTATGAAATTGATGATGTGTATGAATATTAACTTAATTGCATGCACTGCATAAATTTTGTTCTGTATCGTCATATAGGACCAAAATATCGGCACATAAATTGATTTAGGTAGGCACCCGTTCGGAATTAATTCAATATGGATTAATCTCGAATATTCCTCATTTGGGACTGCTCTTTGAACACTTTGTCTCATTTAGGATTATTGGACATACGATAGTTATAATCTAGTGTTTGCGAAGAATTCGGTTAGGTATTTCCCCAATTATTCTCACGAATACGTGCGTATATGCAAATGTGCGTCGGCGTATTTGGGGAGCTGAGGGGAGATGCTGTCGGATTCTTCGCAAACACTAGATTGCAACTATCGTGCGTCCACTAGTGAGACACAGTGTTCAAAAGAGTGGGTTAGGATGGTTGGCCAGCCCAAAACCTTATGTGGAGCTCTTGATAACCATATATACCTTGTAATTAACATGAAAATAATTTATTTTTCAGACGGATCGTTGTAGAATGTGGATGCATGATGAAACGAAAACAACTGAATAATTGAGAGGAGTTGCAGAATTTATGAAGTGTGCCGGGAAATATATGAAATTATGAGGTGAAAATACACTTCTATGTCCGTGATCGAAATGTTAGAACATGGTTAGGCATAGGGAGGTCGATGAAGTTGCACTGCATCTGATTAGGAATGGATTTATGAGATGCTACACCCGGTGGATATGACATGGAGAGCACGTCGAAAGTTCGAAAGAAAGTAATCGAAACGAGTCAGTTTGAAGATGTTGAAAATGTGCGGGATGAAAATGTTGAAAATGTATGGGATGAATCAGGGGGTGATGACAATGTGGAAATTACGGAAAATATAGAAAACCCGCAATGTACAATGATGTTCAACTGGATGAAATTATGAGTGATGTTGAAAATGATTGTGCTTACATTCTCGAGATTTTGGATATCTTGTTAGGCCACAAATCTAATATACCATTATTTCCCGATTGCACGAAATATTCGAAAATATCCACTGTTTTCAAATTGAATAACCTAAATGCCAAGAATGGATGGAGCGATAAGAGTTTTACATCTTTACTTCAGCTTTTGGAAGACATGTTGCCAGAAAATAATGCGTTGCCGGATTCAACTTACCATACCAAGAAATTGTTATGTCCTTTGAGTATGAAGGTGCAAAGAATTCATGCATGTTCGAATGATTGTATATTTTATAGGAAAGAGTACAACAACCTAGATAAATGCCAGACGTGTAATGAATCACGGTACAAATCGAGAGGCAATAATGAGAGTGAGGATGGAAAGAAAAGGCCACCCGCGAATGTGTTTTGGTACCTACCGATAATACCAAGATTTCGACGTCTCTTCATGAATCCAAGAGACGCTAATTATTACTATGGCACAATGATTGTAGGAAATTAGATGGAAAACTACGGCATCCCTCCGACTCTCCCGAATGGAGGAACATAGATAGAAAATTCAAAGATTTTGGGAGTGAGCCAAGAAATTTAAGATTGGGATTATGTACAGACGGAATGAACCCTTACGACAACAATAGAAGCAGTCACAATACATGGTCGGTGCTATTGTGTGTGTATAATCTTCCTCCCTGGCTCTGCATTAAAAGAAGATACATAATGATGCCATTGCTGATTTCGAGTCCCAAACAACCGAAAAATGATATAGACATTTACTTGACAGCATTGATGGATGACCTCCAAAAATTATGGAATGAATGAGAGGAGGTGTACGATTCACATTCGAAAGAACACTTCACTCTATGTTTCACAAAATTCTACACGATTAATGATTACCCTCATACAGAAACTTATATGGTTACAAGATCAAAGGATGTAAAACATGTGCCATTTGTCAAGAAGACACGCATTTCATACGATTGAGTCACTATAAGAAGAACATTTATATGGAACATCGAAGACACCTTGCAATTAAGCACCCATATCGAACTTTTACGAAGGAATTCAATGGAAATGAAGAGACAGTAAAAGCTAAACAACCATTATCCGAAAGAAATGTTTATGAGATGGTGAAAGATATCAAGGTTCAGTTTGGAAAAAAATCCGACAATAGTTCTTTGAAAGACTCGATATGGAAGAAGAAGTCCATATTATGGGATATTTTTTACTGGCAACATTTGGAGGTTAGGCATTGTTTGGAGGTGATGCTCGTTATTAAGAACGTTGCCGAGTGTATCGTGGGTTTGTTGTTGAACATTCCTAGCAAAACAAAAGATGGCATCAAAATGAGAAAGGACATGTTCGAATTAGGAATTCGGCCGGAACTAGCACCGGTGGAGGGAGAAAAGCGTACTTACCTACCTGCAACAAGCTGGACTTTAACAACGAAAGAGAAAAAGAGTTTGTTGGTTTGCTTAAAGGACCTTAGGGTCCCATCAGGTTATTCCTCAAATATCTCGGCAAAGGTGTCGCTTAAAGAAATGAAATTGATCGAAATATTGAAGTCACATGATTATCACGTTCTGTTGACACAACTTCTTCCTGTTGCAATTCGAGGAATTTTGAAATCACCTGTAAGACGGACCATCACTAAGTTGTGTTTCTTCTTCAACTCGATTTGCTCCAAGGTGACCGATGTTGGACAATTGCAAAAACTGCAATCTGACGTCGTGCAGGCCATCTGCGAGCTAGAGATGTATTTCTCGCCGTCTTATTTTGATATCATGGTTCATTTGACAATTCATCTGGTGAGGGAGATAAGGACGTGCGAACCAATGCATTTACATTACATGTATCCTTTTGAGAAAGGAATGGGTCAACTCAAAGGACTGTGTCGGAGTCTTTCTCAGCCACAAAAGGAGCATAGTTGAAGGTTACATTGCAGAAGAAGTTATTGAGTTCTACAACGATCACATGGATGGAGTTGATCCTATTGGACTTCTGAAGTATCGACACGAGGGTAGACTGGAAAGGTTTGGTATAAAAGAATCGATCACTCGGAAGGTGGATGAGCGCATGCTAGAAAAAGTACATTTGAAAGTCCTTATGGAACTTGAAGATGTGACCCCTTATGTGAAAGAGCACCTTGTTGAGTTGAGAGCGTAAAATCGATCGGGTCGTGCTGATTGGGTCATTAATGAACATTATAAGAGATTTACAAAATAGTTCAAAGACAAACTAAAATCTAAGGGATCGAGGAATTAGACGTTGGCATTACTAGCAAAAGGTCCCTCATTGAACATGATCATTCATCAAGGTTTCGACATGAATGGATTCACCTGATACACCAAGAACCAAGACAAAAAGAGCACGGTGCAGAACAATGGAGTAACACTAGATGTTGTACCAGCTAATTGCGGTAAGGTAATGCCATATTAAGACCGAATTGAGAAGATTTGGGAACTTGATTGCATAAAATTCAGAATTCTCTTATTTTTATGTGAATGGTTCAATCAAAGTGGTGTCAATGTAGAAAATGAAACTGAATTCACAATAGTCGAAATGAATCAACGGGTCATCGGGACAACCCTTTCACAACAGTCTATTATAGCGGGTCTCTGTTGAAGGCCGCTATTACAGGTGACTATTATAGCGACCTTTCGGAAGGGCCCGCTATAATAGCTTCTCCTGTTATAGCGACATATGCTGGGCAACCGCTATACTAGGTATTTATTATAGCGACATTTGTTTAAGGCCCGCTATAATATGTTGATCATTTTATAATAGACCACGTGTATATTTAGCAGCCTCTCCCTTTTATACTCTCCTTTGTCCGCTATAATAGATCTTATAAGTCTGCTATAACAAGCCAATTCTGTAGTAGTGAATCTATATCCGTATCTTCAATATGCATTCGATTATTTCCCAATTCATAACTAGATATTACATAATGTTACACATTCTTTTTTTAACTCACACATTGTCTTCTTGTCAAAATGCACAATTTCATTATTACACAATGCATGCATACTTAATCATTATACAACATATATACATGTGACTATTAATTAATTGCATATATACCTACTTAATTATCTTTTTAAATTTTTTATCAAAATATTTTTAGGAGACTGTTCAATATGCATTCGATTTTTTTTTTAAATTGTAATGCTTGTTCTAATTTCGATTTTTTTATGCATACTTAATCATTATACAACATATATACATGTGACTATTAATTAATTGCATCAATACCTACTTAATTGTCTTTTTAATTTGTAAATTGTAATGCTTGTTTTGTTCTTTAGTAATCCAGAGAAAACAAAATATCTTCAATATGCATTCGATTTTTTTTTTTTATCAATAAACATATCACCGCCTCACCGGATTGTTCTAATTTCTCCAAGAACTTCCTTTTCAAAAAACGAAATTGAAGAGATAATTCTAAAGCCCACACTTAGTACTTTGGTATTTTGAAAATGCTAATTAAAAAACAAAATAACGAAATTAAAGACATAAGAATTGATTAAAAACCTGCACAGTAGCACACAAGCAGGTGAAGAGGGGAATGATATCTTCTACCGCGCAGCAAAAATACTGTGCATACGGTGTAATAAATTTCAACTTTTGATTTGCATCGAGATTCGTGCAAGTTAAACTTTATAATATCATATTCCTGAATCAAATTTGAACCTTTCGTAGCTTACAACGTAAAAAATTTGAACCGTTCATTCCTGCTGCGCTGTGATCTTGAACCGCTTAACCTAGTTTTTATTGCTACTAAGGTTTTGTCTTCATCCTAACTGGGCCTAAAATGAGCTTGAATTTTAATTCATACATTTGAAATAAACATGACTTTGGGCTGATATCAGCTTATTAAAAGCCTGGTGATCAAATTTGTAAATTGTAATGCTTGTTTTGTTCTTTAGTAATCCAGAGAAAACAAAATACTCTCCAGATTTTTTTTTGTTCCGAGAGAGGTGAATTTTTTATCGGAATCAATAATAAATAAAGTATTAACGGTTTTGATTAATAATATAATTCTTTTTTTCTGAATTATTTAGTTGACGATCAAGCGTTAATTTTTAATTCAACGGTTCAGATCAAACTCCGTTCTCTGCGGAGAAAAAATCCGCAGTGAATACGATTCCGCAATAGACAAGTGCGTTATTAACTTGAGTAGGATGAAGTACGTTACGCTGAATCCACCACTAAACAGTACCAATGAAGCGAGATTCAAATATGTTATTGGTTATCTTAGTCAACATATATACTAAATTTTTTTCCATATAATTCATAAATTATACTTTCATTAAAATTTACAATTTTTTATTAACATTTTTGGATTATTCACATAATTTGTTTTCTTTCTTAAACTACAGAGAAACTTGATATATATATATATATATATATATATAGAGTTGTGCTAAAATACTTTATAAAGCACCAACATTCATATACTTTAGGCTCGTATCTCAAGATACAAAGTGCAAGCGACCGATCAAGACCGTTGAAAATATTCTTCATACTAACATCTATTTGGAGACCAAATTTTACATTTTTTTGGAACTTTTTACTATTTTATCGGATAGCTAGAAAATTCATTAATCTAACGATTTACAGACCTCAAATTTAACCAACTTTGCATTCATCCGATAAAATAGTAAAAAAAATGCAAAAAATGTAAAATTGCGTCTCCAAATTGATATTAGTATGAAGAACATTTTCAACGGTCTTGATCGACCATTTCCACTTTGTATCTCGAGATATGAGCCTAAAGTATATGACTACTGGTGCTTTATAAAGTATTTTAGCCTAACTCTATATATATATATAGTGAGGCTATGGTGTTCCACTGTTTTGCAAAGTACGTGCTTTGCATTTGTGGACCATTAGATCACGCTTTGTGATTCGTGCCAACATGATATTTCGTGATCCAATGATCCACAATTGCAAAGCACATGCTTTGCGGAACACCATAGCCTCACACTATATATATATATATATATATATATATGTTTATGCTTTATAAAAATGGATTGTGATGCATTTGGCCACTTAGGTCTTCTGGTCTGTGGCCTCCCATAAAAGCGTATTTGTGTTCTCATATGTGTATCCTTTTTTTTTTTGCGACTTAGTTCTATTCCTTTTTTATGACTTTTTTTATGTGTGGTGTACATTTCATATTGTTTTTGTAAGAAGGATTCATGCCGCTAAATTAAGCCAATAATTCAAATCAAATGATTAAGCTAGCAACATTTCTTCAATCCTGATTGCCTACATAGGCTACATTGGCTGTACTTATCAAACCAGTATATTATTCATGCATAATTAAAACTCCAAACTTTATTTCTAGGGGCTCTTATTGAAACTAAACACTACATGGATACTGTTCAGTGCCCCCGCCTAAACAGTACCGAACACGGCTATCCTGAGGCCATCAGAACACTCGACGGGGTGGCGGAGTTGTGTCAACAAAAGCACTGCCACCGCCGCCACCACTTGCGTCACCAGACCCGCTCGCTGTGCCACCTGACTTACCAGTACTTCCTGATCCAGAAGCACGGCCTGAACCACTTCCTGCGCCACTAGAAGAACTTCCACCAATGGCAGCGTCTCCACCGCCATAGCCAGATCCTGCAGCACTACCATGTGCTGATGCATTAGGTCCTGAGGCTACTCCAGAGCCACTGCCATCGCCAAAACCACTACCGCCCCCTGATGCAGTATCTTGTGTGGTGTAGATACCACTGGCATAGCACATTGATACTCCTAGCAATAGCAATATGGCTACTGTGATAACTCTAGTGCTTGTGCTTTTTGTGGAAGCCATTTGGAGAACTGTTTGTTTTTGTGTGGGTTGAATGGATGAATGGAGCTAGTACCTACTTATAGAACTATAAATCTAGATATCTAATGTTGGTATTTTTTTTTTGCTTGTCTGGAATGATCCATTAGAGCGTGTACGTTAGAATTGGTAAGCACATTTAATTCGAAGCTGGTGTACTAATTAAACATTTCTGGATTTATGGAGCCCGCTTCTTACAAAGCATCAATTGGTGGTATTGACTTGTCAGGAAATAGTTGTCGAAATCTAAATTTCATGGAATTAATGTGACCAAATTATTCTAAAACTTGACCATCATCCGTCTCTCCCCTTTCGTTCATGCAAGAAATAAGTCTTTTTTTTCCCTTGTTCTTATTTAAATCGGATGGCTCAATTATTTTTTGGTATTTATGTCATTTATTATATTATTTACTTTTTATTTTAAATGTAAATTTAAAAAAATACAGACAAATTTAACATATTGTTAGAGGATTTGCCAAATTTATTAAATGCAGAAGTTCTTGAATGTTCTTCTTGTAATTTCAATTTTTTTATCCAAGTTGACTGTGATCTCAAGACATATTCTTGAATGTAGAAGTACTTAGTCAGTTTTTGGCACCTCAACTTACCTTGGCGTTATAACGCTAACTCTCTGAAAGTTTAGGTTGATTATTTTGCTACTAATTTAAATGATGTTTTTGATCAAATAAAGTTTATATTCCTAAACTTAAAATATATCTAAGACATATTCTTGATGTTTTGAAATTTTATTGATTCAATTTCTATTTTAAAATTCAGTTTGAACTTTCAGTATTTTTAGCGTTATAACGTCAAATATAGCGTTATAACGCTATCTCGGTTTGATGTAAGGTTTGGCCAGAGGTTACCATTTTGGACATCTAGCGTTATAACGCCAAGTTTAGCGTTATAACGCTATATTCTGTTTGTTTTGGATTTCCTTGCTCTTTTGTACTCAAATTTAAATAAATTAAAATCTAAATATCCTAAGCATGTCTTCATTTTGATCTTGATCTTCATGCTTGAGTGTCTTCATCTTCAAACGATCATAACTTTTGACTCGTAACTCCGATTTCAGCGTTCTTCGTGGCGTTGGAAAGCTCGCAACAAAATCTACAGTCGGTACCGGGCTAGCCCGTACATGACCACTTTTATGCCCATCAGAGATCGTTTGAAGCTTCAAAACTCCTCTTGAAAATTACCTACACTATATCTCAAAAGATAAAACTTTGT
The DNA here is from genome assembly GCA_964058865.1 of Eleocharis quinqueflora. Lineage (NCBI taxonomy): Eukaryota > Viridiplantae > Streptophyta > Magnoliopsida > Poales > Cyperaceae > Eleocharis > Eleocharis quinqueflora. The sequence goes on from CAXKVX010000357.1 coordinate 15,069, forward strand.
AAAATTCAACATCATTTTGCAAGCAAATCAACAAATATAAGAGCTTGTTTGAGCCAACACTATATGCTTTCTTCTATAACATAGAGGGAGCTCCATGTCCACATTAAAAGAGAGCAAACGACATGCGTTTTTGAAAACGACAAGTAGATTAGTAGACATACACGAAAGTTACATAACTAAAAGCAGGCTACGAGGAAATGGGTGCAGCGACAACGAATTCTCATTCGGCCCCCTCTTACAACGGAATTCACATCTCCTGAAATGGTCAGCGACAACGAAATTTTCCTATTTGTACGTATTTACTCAACTCAGCTAACCTAGATCTTGGAAAAAACACATGTCGTTTTTGCATATATATATATGCATTCATAAATATATATTTGCAAATATGAGATAGGCTAAGGTGCTCCATAGAGTACCAAACCGCTAATGCTCCACATCGTATCTCCAATTTGAAAATTTCAACGATCGATCCGAACCGTTGAACACGATCTACATATTTAAAACTACTTGGAGATTGAATTTTATATTTTTTTTGAATTTTTTTGCTATTTTTTTAGAGAGGTATGAAAATCACAACTTTTGTTGGTTTATAAACCGTTTGATTAGCAACTTTTCTACCTCTTTAAAAAATAGCAAACAATTTCAAAAAAATATAAAATCACAACTTTTGTTGGTTTAGAAACCGTTTGATTAGCAACTTTTCTACCTCTTTAAAAAAATAGCAAACAATTTCAAAAAAAATATAAAATTCAATCTCCAAGTAGATTTTAATATGTAGATCATGTTGAACAGTTCGGATCGGTCGTTGAAATTTTTAAATTGGAAATAATGAATGTGGAGCACGAACGATTTGGTGCTCCATGGAGCACCCTAGCCTTTCTCTTGCAAATATATATATATCCATTCATAAATATCCATGCATAAATATCCATTCAGTACTCTTTTATATATATATATATATATATATATATATAAACAAACTCAAAACATAATAATATTTGACGAAAATAGAATGATGGAAGATTTTTGTGTGAAGAATGACAAATAAGGGCAGATTTCTGTGTGAAGAAGGAAAAATAAGGGAAAATTTTAGTGAATGAAGAATGATGGAGAGTTGATATTTATATAGAGAAGGGAAATTTTTGGAAAGAAAATCTTAATTCGTGGAACTATGTGAACTACATAGTGATTCATGGGAGACTCTATTATAGCGGCTTTTATCTCCAATCCACTATAATAGACCTATTATAGCGGACTATTGGTTCCGACCGCTATAATAGAACCCCTATTATAGCGGATGGCATCAAGGTCCGTTATAATAGGGGGACTATAATAGTCCTTTCTTTAGTAGTGTTCGTACAGTGATTTTGCTACAGTATCAACGAATTTACAGCGTAACAGTGTTATCCGCCGACCATTTCGAAATCCCGCATTAATTATTTCGAGAGATACAGATTCCTCACAAAGAAATTTTGTTACTACTCTTAGACGTTAGGCATTGGAAAAGGGCCTAACCCGAAAGTGAAGACGCGACCAGAAAAAAAATGGATTGTTTTTCGAAAAAAATCTTTGGATTCATCTCTTCTTTCAGAAAAGCAATAGGCGAAAGAGCCCAAAACTTTATATTAATATTTGTTTGAACCGAATACTAGACGCGAGCCGAGAGACAATAGCAAGTCTCTGCAATTGATTGTTCTAACTTCTAAGCAACAAGAAGTTCAATTTATCAAGGCACGCAGCAGATGGAAAGATGTAACAGTAAAAGGGATGGATAGTAAGGAAGGAATGTCCAGTCGAAACGAAACCTCTGCTGCACTTTTTTTTTTTGCAGTAGAAGGATGCACATTGATTTTGATTTCGACCATCAAATCAACGATCAACGGTTTTGATTTAATATTACAAAATCTTTTCTGAATCATATTAATGACGATCTATCGTATTCTTTAATTCCACATGTGGTCATTAATTTGTGTCTCTATGACTCTATCACCACCATGAATTGGTCCCCAAAAAATCTCCCTATTAGATTAGACGAGCTCATTTGTTATATATTTATATATGATAGGAAAAAATTGAGATGAAATAGAAGGCATCATGTATTTACCAAAACTAAAATTAAAACATTTTCAGTTATAACCTCATAATCAAAATTATTTTTTCCCCAAATTACAAAAATAATACACAACAATAACTTTGAAATTGAACACACAAAAGAAAGGGTTAATTTCCGATATACCCATCAAAAATTTCCAAATTGCTGATATACCCATCAAAGCTTCATAATATCCAATATCCCCACTGAAATTTGATTTTCTTTCTTTTATCCCCATTAACTCAGATAATCTGATATTTAAATTATTGTGAAATTTATATGACTATTATACCCTTCATTGGGATGTTCCTTTCTTTTATCAACATGTGTCGATATGAATCAATACTAGACGTACAACTCGTGCTCCGTGCGAAAAAGTTAAATTTTAAACTTTCGTATTACAATAATAAAATTATAATAAATCGTTCAAATAATAAAAAAATAAAAAAATAAAAAAACAACGATTTATTATAACCATTTTTCTTTGAAATCGATGGAAAAACAATATCAGCATATTGTATCTTTCAGGCACGGAGGCTCATAGAAAAATATCAGTATATTGTTGTGCGTGAAACAAAAATAAAATCAATGAAAAATTAGTAAATTAAACTATGAGAATGGTGCTTCTGACAGGAATGTATCTTTTATTTATTGGCCCCTCTTAAGTTTTGAAAATACAAAATGAATGTAAGATGACATTGTAAAATTTGAAGTTTCGTTAATAAAAAATGTCTACACCCTAAGAAAATACAAAATGAATGTAAGATGACCTATATATGGTCTACACCCCATAATGATAATGAATGTAAGATGATCTATACTAGAAAAAGACACGTGGCTCCGCCACTATCAATGTCTTTTCTATATAAAAAACAGTTCCGTCATTATCTATGTTTTTTTCGAAAAAAGAAAAAATTTCTACAAAAATAAATTTGGAAAAAAATAGTGAACAGTGAAAACACTGTTCATAGTATTGTGGATTCTACAGAAAAAACTCTTGCACAATGAGACTAGTTAGATATGATCTACAGCCCATAAGAAAAACAGAAGTGCAAGCTCCAATTAAGAGCAACAAAAAATCGTTGGAAATATTGTTCTTTTCCAAATTCAGGTTCTGTTTTTAGTTCTACAACACTTTCAGGATTTCTCATGAGTATCTTCTCCCTTAATGCACCTATTTGAACTGATGAATCATTTCATGAACCATATATCTCAATCATTGCTTGTTCTTTTGCTTTCCAAACTCTATTATATGGTAATGAAATGCTAAATTTATTATCTTTTACTGATCAAAACAAACTCAAAATCATTTATGACTGCATAGTGATTCAAATCCCTTCTAAATGTTACAGCATTCATTCAGACCAATATCCATCTTGGAATTATAATTCTTGTCATATAAATATAATCCTCCAGCATACTCGATATTAATGTCATCCTCACTACCTCTATATATAACTATGATAACTCTCATCACTATGAAAAGAATCAAAATCATCTATCTTCAACATCCAACAAATCCTCCTTTCCCTCAAAATCTATATCAGCTCTAATAATTGCATCCATGATCCATCCCCTTTGCATCCTATGAAACTATAATCTTCTTCGTGGTAACATAAATTAATACTTTTATGTCATCCTCATACATTGAAAGCATCAATCTATAACTATTGTCATCCTCAATTCGAATATAAGATTGATAGCTAGCACGCTTGTCGACTACGAAAAGTAATGAGAGCTTCTCATCTTCAGAATAGAACCTACTCACTACCTCGTCTGAATAGATGGTCCTTTGCTTACTGGCATAATATTTTTGTTTTGTTCCATTGTTGATTGGCTTGAAATATCCACCATATTTTATTATCAATCCATAACGAGATGCAGTTCTGCTGAAAACAAAAGAAATATATCAACAAATAAGGTATTGTATATATGTTGCTAATAACATGTTTTCATTAACCAACATAACAAGTTTGATTAGTAAATTGAAATAAATGTTTGATTTAGCAAAATTCTGTGCAACTATATATTTCGAACTTCAGCTCTGATCTTTCCGATCGAGTGATGAATCAGATGAGAGGTATGTAGTTAATATTGATCCAACATCACTTCATGTTTATTTAAATCAAGAACTAGATTGTAAATTAGAAGAAAATAGATGCAAATATTCATTTTCTGAAACCAATACTCAGATTGAAGCCCTTGAATGAGAAAGATTATTAAAAGAAAACATCCAGGTTGCTAATACAAAATTCTTTTTTGAACGAGTGAGATCCACATTAATTTTTTATGTAAAATAGTATGAAGTATTTCATACCAGTAACTGCATACTGGTATCAGATATCTGATATCAACAAGTTGTGAATGAGTCAGATCGATTTTTAACAATTGTTCTAGATTCAGTTATTATGCTCTATAGACTCTTAGTAATGAGTCAATAAGTCACTATAAATTAAGAGGTAGTTCTAACTTCTAGAGACCAATTCTAATATTTTTGCTATTGGCGTCTGTATTTTTACTCAGTACTCATTTATTTTACCTCATCTACGTACTGACTTAAATTTAATACGTCAAATTCTATCTAGTGTAGTGGTGAGGCACAAGCTCTTCACAAGAAAGGTCTGAAGTTCAAGTCTCGTCAGGAGCTACTTTTAGGAAAGAGAGAGTTTCAAGTTTAATTTCTGATTTATTTGTCGATGTGTGTCATAAGCCTACGGTCAATGAATTAATAAAAATACGTCAAATTCTATCTAGTGTAGTGGTGAGGCACAAGCTCTTCACAAGAAAGGTCTGAAGTTCAAGTCTCGTCAGGAGCTACTTTTAGGAAAGAGAGAGTTTCAAGTTTAATTTCTGATTTATTTGTCGATGTGTGTCATAAGCCTACGGTCAATGAATTAATAAAAAAAACTTAAATTTAATACAAATAAAGATAAAAATGTAAACAAGTACCTAGAGATCTCGCCTACATGCTCTTTTTCTTTTCTTCTTGTTTTCAACTTATCCATATGCATGTTAATCATTGTTGACAGTAGATAGCCTTTGAATTTGATTAGAATCATTGTCAGAATTATTTTTGACACACTCACAAAGTAAGACTCAGTCTAGCAAAAAATAAGAAGTGCATAGGAAAACCTCATGTACAAATGTGAATGCATAAGAAAACCTCTGTAAAAATGTGAAACATGATATCACATACCTACGGTTTTTTCTTAACAAAATAAAAAGAATATGAAGAGGCACTTTAATTTGACCCGTATTGTCTCTGTTGATAGATATATATCGCCATTCTGATAAAGGATAGAATAATTTAAATATTAGATTATATCAGATTATATGAGTTAATGGGGATAAAAGAAAGAAAAACAAATTTCAATGGAGACATTGGATATTACGAAGTTTTGATGGGATATCAATAATTTGAGAAATTTTGATGGATATATCGAAAATTAACACAAAAAAATCAAACTAGTTTCAAGTGGTCTTGCGATGTATTTCGTTTGCAGTGCTTTTGCAGATGTTAATTAGTTTGTTGATTTCTTTTGGTTTTGATTCCTCCATGATAAACAAACTTCCATTTTATTTCCGATCGTCGACATAGATATATTGTCGATTTGTACTGGAAAACCAAAATAAATTATTGTTTGGGATGAAAGAAAAAAAAAAACCGGTGCATAAAGAAAAACCATGGATGATGAAGAAGAGCCAACGAAAATGACCGAAACAGTCAACAAAGATAGCCGAGAGGCAGTGGCGGAGCCACGTAGCTCCAGGGGTGCAGCTGAACTCTCCTGAAATTTTTTTTTCAAAAATGATCATATATATTAAAAAAATTCAAAAATAACCATGTATTTGAAATTTTTTTGCATAAATGACCATGTAAAATAAATTTTTCTAAAAATAACCATCATTTCGAACTCCTGAAAAAAAACCGTAAATCTTGAAGCCCCTGGCGAGAATCCTGAATCCGCCCCTGCCGAGAGGCCAACGAAAGTAAAATGTTTCGTCGATACGCTCATCGATACACATGTTGCTCTGCATGTTAAAAGAGTTATTATGCATGTTATTTTGCATTCGCTATATCAGCTCCCAACAAGATAACGAACAGAGAAAATGATAAAAAAACAAATTATCTTGATTATAAAAATAAAATAATAAAAATAAAAGAAAATACAGTGACAAAGAGACGTGACGAAAAAGAGACTGCAGGAGTAAAATATAAATAAATTAATTATATTTAGAGAGAAAAATATCTGAAAATTTTCAGATTTGGAAAATGCGGTGACACTAACCTTTCACTTGTTTTAACTATGTAATTTTTTGTCATCGATTTTTTTTACTGAAAATATTATTAATTTAATGGATGAATTAGATTATATTTTTGTAATTTTTTATAACAATTTCCGCTACGCTCTATATCGTAAATAGTTTATTTCTGTCATCGCAAGTCGTCGAATTGTAAATATTCGCATCTACTTCCATCACGTGGAGTCAGATTTTTGCAATCAGAGAAACAAGAGATTCAAAATTAATTCAGACGTAAATTCATGATAAAAAATGACTAATTAAGAAATAAGTTGAAGATGAAGTCAAATTAGACTCGACGGAATGGAAGTAGACTCATATATCTACAGGTTGATGGCTTGTCTCGACGAGCGTATCTGAAATTGTTACAAAAAAAATATTAAGTATGATTAGCATTTTTTTACAAACTTTAGCTATGCTCTTCGAGACCGTAATTAGTTTTTTTATCGTCGTAAGTCATCGAACTGTAGAAACTGAGTCTATTTTTATCGCATCGAGTCTGATTTGTGGTCGAAGGAATGTGGATCTCAGTTTAGCTCCATCTTCAATTTATGTCTTAATTAGTAATTTTTATCACGAGTTTGCGTCAGATTCAATTTTGAATCGCTCGTTTCTTCAATCACAAATCAGACTCGATGCGATGGAAGTAGACTCGGATATCTATAGGTCGATTACTTGCAACAACAAAAAAACCTAATTACGATCTCGACGAACGTAGCTGAAGTTGTTACAAAAACTTACCTAAATACAACCAAGCTCACGAATTAAAATATAAATATTTTCTTATCATAAAATATTAACAGTTGAATTTTTTATGTAACGAATCAAATGATAACATATATGATTCTGAATTCAAATCTTTGACAATAATGATCATATTTTTAAACATTCACGTTCACATCTGTTATCTAGACGCATGCGTTCAGAGGTACTTAGAATTTCTTTTTGTTTTGTTTAGATTTCTAAGTACCCTCTCAACGCATGTGTCTAGATAACACATGTGAAAAGTGAATTAAAAAATAGTGTTATTATCGTAAAAAAAATTAATTTAGGATCATAATTATTATTCTTTATTTTTTTGAGATCAGTCATAAAAGTTTCAATCTCTCGCTACGTGTATATATATATATATTCAAATCAAAAAATCAAATGAACGGTACTTGAAATACCGTTCATTTAGCACCGGTGCTCACAACACGTTAATACCGATTTTTTTAATTTTTCGAGATTTTCAAATATTCTTTTCTGTCTGAATATAATTAACTTATTTAATTTCTGACAATAAAAAATTGGTTAAACTGGTCCCTATTTTTTAATGGTCACAATTCACAAAGCAGTTAAATGTCTTGTCCCCGGTACGTACAAACCTCAATTTATTTCATCAGTAATAGAGTACAGTATATTTAATGCGTGATAAATTCAGAAGATCATCCCTTAGCTGAATTTAATTCACAGTAATTGCGCCTAAGGGCATTATCGCCAAAAAAAAAAAAAAATTCACAGTAATTGGTATAATTTACCTTAGCTAAACCCAACCCAATAAATTTATATCTACACAGTCACGAGTAATATATAATGTGATTGCCATTGTAAATAGTTAGATTAGGAATTCGATTACCATTGTAAATACTTCGTTTTTTTTCTTTCATTTTTTTTCTTTTTCCTGTAAATAATTTTGATTCATGACATTAGTAGACTTCCTGTTTAGTACTTAGAAAAAAATATATATATCTAGCTATCAACATCGTTCTTTCATGCTGTCACACGTGACAAATGAACTTCTCTATATATAGTTAAAATTTCGTAGATCTCACTTGTTAAGTAGGTCTGTCTAACGTACGTAACGATCACGAAAGAAAGTAGTGTTGTTAACCGTTTTGTTTAATGGACAATTAAAAAAAAAATTTTGTTAAAGAAAACGATCAAAGCGATCGAAACAAAACAGAACGATCAAATTCATTCTCTTCTCTCTCATCACACTAAAACAAATCAGAAATTGGTGGTGAACGATTCTAATCGTATATCATAATCAAATCATTCATATTCTCATTCGAACAATCATGCATCTCATCTCTCATCATCTTCTCTCAGCATAGTGTTTTTATCTGAAATTAAAATAATTCTAACAATATACAGCCACAAACGAAACTACGAAATAAACGATCACAAAATAATATTTTCGTTAACCATTTCGTTATTTAAACGAAAGAAATTTCTTTAATCATAATTATTTCATTTGTCATGAAACGAAACGAGAAAAACGATTAAAAGAATGATAGCAAGACACTATTGATCTCCAAAAAAGAATATGATTGTGCTTGGTTTTTCCACGTGCTTCGCATTGTATACATTAATTAGATCATCCGTACGTCTTTAGAATTCATATTTTCTGTAATAGTTAAAATTTCTAAAGAAAAATGTACGATTTTACTGAATGAGCACTGTAGCGACGTTCTAGTAATTATTGTACGAACAGATCAAAAATAGTGTAGCAGCGTTGAAAATTAGAAAACAAACAGATATTATAATTTCAGAGGATATGAAATTCTACATCCTTACCTTTGATTGTGAGTTCTGTGAACAATAAACCAAAAGCATACTACCAAACTAATGTGATGGTTTTTAATTCATGGCACATATATTTTACGGGGTCTGATTTTGATGTCGCAAACTTATTTTCCAAATTTTATTTTACTATTTCATCAGGAAATTAAGTACTTTTTCTTTTTAAGTAAAAGAAATATCCAACTTGATTTTGAAAGTTGAAAATTAGTTTAGTGGACGAAATTTCTTGATGATAATATTTTCAAGAGAAACTTCCATGTAATTATTTTTCAAACCTTTAAAATAAAATTTTAATTCTCTGGCTGTGAGCAACATTCTTCACGCGTGAGACACGAGTACGTTCGAAATATAAAAAAATAAGTTTGACCTAAAATTTTAGATCAAATTTGAAGATATGAAACAACAAAGATCCTTTATTTATTACTTAATATAATTAAATTGGCAGTAGTCAACCGTTTAAGAGGTTTCAAGTTTTATTTTAAAATAACTAAAGTACCATATTAGAATGTATCCAATACATATTATCATAACCTTTCTCTCTATATACAATGTTGTTTTATGAGTTTTTCATAAAACTACAGAAATTCAACTCTATTGCGGACGCAATACTCTAGGTTGTCGCCACAATTAAATCTGTCAATTCAATTTTTATGCAGTCAACAACCCACAATCAACATCTCAATTCATTTTTTTAATTTTGCCTGCAAAAGAGACAATTTTCTATTGTCTTGCGGTCGCAAAGATTTGTCTTGCGACCGCAAGAAACTTGTCAGTTCAGATTTTTATTTCCAAAAAAATAGAGACTTATTTCTTAAATACATTGCGGTCGCAATGGGTTGCTTTGCGACCCCAAGAGTGCTGTTTTCAGATCAAGTTTGCTCTGTTCTGGAAAGAAACCATTATGGAAATTTCTATTTCGAATTTATGACTTAAATTACTGCATTTCTTTCTTAAAATCAACTTTATTTGTCCAAATAATTATTCTAAATATTAATAAACACAAAATTTGAATAATATCAATTTCAATTCGCATAAAAGGCGAGAAATTTGACAAAAAATATCAATATTTTAATTTAAAAATACTAAAAATAATTAAATAACAAATTCAAGAAAGTGCAAAAAACAAAAATGCAACAATTAAATTCGATATTTTCCAGTAAATTACATAATTTCAAACAAAAGCAACGGAGGTGGCTCTGAACTACTTGTTGGGGCAATTTCATTTACGCGAGAGCCACAAAACCTAAATTACGACTAAAAAATTGCAGTTCTACAGGAGTGACCTCTGTGCTTAATTGTCCAAAATAAAACTAAATACAGCATAAGTAATACTTATCTTCCACCTCTATGGTCTCCATTGTACACTTGCTCTTCCAACAAAGTCCTTGGTGATGGAGGTGCGGAAGCTCGAAATGGTGCACTAGTAAGCCTATCCAAGCATATCCCGATGCCTTTCTATTCTCAAAAATCACGAATGAACTAAGGAGTAATTTTATTTAATGGAGTAAGAAAAAGAGGCTATGCACAACATATGTGCCCTTGTCGTTGACCCCACGATATTTATAGAGGTGTTAACGTATCTTGAAAATATACATAATTAGTTGTCAAATATTTATAGAATATATGAAATTATATTCTCTCCAAATCCTCTAATTTGCTTAAGTAAATAATTTCACAGAATTTGGTATAAAACCTAAAATATCCAATCAGAAAGATGGTGGAAAATCTAGGCAGTGAAAACCCGCCTTGGAATAGTTGTCTTGCGGTCACAATGGATTCAACTGCGACCGCAATTGACTTGGCTTTCAGACTTGGCAAGAATTTTGCCAAGTCTCTTGTGACCCCAATAAGGGCTATTGCGGTCGCAATTAATCTACTGAATAATCAGAAGATTAACTGCCAAATCTACTATATACATTGCGATCGTAAAGGATATTCTTGCGGCCACAATAGACTTGCGTTTGAATTGTTTTGCATGGGTTTTGATCATGTTGGAATTGAGACGTCAATTCCAATAATTAAAGTTTAGAATATGTGTTATATGATTACTACATGTCATGTACTATCAAATAATATTACGAGGAGTAATATTTAGAAATACCTAAATGTGATTAATTCAATATTCAAGGCATTACGTATTTTTACTAAGATTTTGTGCATGAATGCATATAGAATTAAAGTAAATTAATTATAATTGTTAATGGAATTATTATGATCAATTAAACTATATATTCGTGTTAGTGTAAAGTTAGAAATATTGTTTGTGCTAAACCCAACTCAAATTGGAAAAAAAACCCAAGCAAAACAGCACAGACGTAAGTCTATTGTGATCATAATAAGATCCTTTGTGGCCACAATATGGTAGGAGAGATTTGGCAATAAATCTGCTGGTTTTCAACATGATTGATTGTGGCCGCAAAGAATCCCATTGCGGTCGCAAGAGACCTGACAGAAACCTGCCAAGTCTGGAATTGCCAAATCAATTGCGGTCGCAATGAGATTCATTGCGACCGCAAGAGACATGCTTTATGGCAAGTTTTGGCTGTCTAGATTTATCGTTATCTTTCTGATTGGATATTCTAGCTTTTATACCAAATTCGTGGAAATGTTTACAATAGTAAATATTAGAATTGAAAAAGAATTAGAAAGAATATAATTTCAAATATTTTGTGAATATTTGATAATTAATTTTTTCATCTTTCCAAGATATACTATTGCCCCTATAAATAGAGCCGGGTCTCCAAGCGTTATGATGTAATTCAAACAGTGGAAATGCTTTGTTTTAGGGAACATGTGCTGTGCGTAGCTACCGATATACTTCTGCATTAAGTGATCATACTTCGTTGAGGTGTTCGTACTCTCGGAGAAAAGAAAGCATCCCTAATCGCTTGGAATGACTCAAGTGGTTAAGGACATGTTCGAGACATTTCCATGCTTCAAGAACTCCAGAAATGAGACAATGCTGGAGATGGATAGTAAGTTCACGCTTTAGCCTCATTTTTATTTCAAAAATGTTGCACGGAAAATCGTTAATTGAATTGCAATTATTAGTTAGGGTTTTTGGTAATGTAATGGCTATATCCTAAATCGAATTGCACCAAATAAATTCCAACAATTGGTATCAGAGCCAACTTCGTTGCGCATGTTTGGTATTTTGTGTTTTTCTAGAAAATATCGAATTAATTATTGCAATTAGGTTTTTTGCTTTCTTGAATTTCTTGAATAATTATTTTTGGATATTTTTGAACTAAACAATTGAATTTTGTCAATTCCTCGCTTTTTATTCGAATTTGAAATTGATATTATTTAAATTTTATGTTTATTAATATTTAGAATAATTATTTGTATAAATAAAGTTGATTTCAAGAAAGAAATGCAACAATTTAAGTGATAAATTCGAAATAGGAAATTCCAGAACAGTTTATTTCCAGAACAGAGCAAAATTGTACTAAAATAAGGTTTATTGCAATGGCAATACATTCTATTGCGGTCGTAATGTATTTAGGGAAATGTTCTCTGTTTTTGGAAAATCAGAATTGAATTTATAGGTGTCTTGCGGCCGCAAGCAAGACCATTGCGGCCGGGAGATAGTAGAAAATTAGTTCTGTTGCGAGAAAAAATAACTGAATTGACAGAGATTAATTCTGGGTTGTTGGCTGCTTGCAATTGAACTGACAGGTATTATTGTGTCCGCAACCTAAGGAATTGTGCCCGTAACTGAATTATTTTATGTGGTTTTCTGAAAATCCAGAGAACAATTTTGAATTGACAAGATATATTGTGGCCGCAAGACTCATTATTGCGACCGCAATGACTCTGGAAAATGGTACAAATATTGAATTGACATGTTTATTGTGCCATTTTTTCAGAAATTTAATTTTCTGTTAATTAGAAATAGTTGGAAATTAATTGTAATTTAGGATATATATATAATTAAATTATATATAATTACAATTAATTTTGCCACAAAATTACTACTATTTTATCTTAATATAGAAATACCTTCATGGGTATCATATATTCATATCCTATCCTACCCATTGACACTCATATTTACAACAGCTAATACGTATATCTTGAGAATATTCCTTGACAACCAATCTGTTCATACCCTCAAATACAACCACAGAAAATAAACCAGTGAAGTCCGTTACATAACGCTATCGATCTTAGCGTTATAACGCCAGAGCCAAAGAAAACCAGGCATGTTGGTGTAAGCACGCCATTAATATTTCGTTTCCACGTTAACAAAATTAGTAGTGGATTTCTTTAGTTGGGAAAAAGTTTTTTTCAGATTTTTATTGTAGTACACGAAAATGCATGCTTCATTCATAGAATGGAGTTATGGAGATGCTAATTATTTCCATTGTTACAAGCACGTAAGCAGTACATATTCAAAGAAGATACAGACATACAGTAACAATGTAACATGCCTACATAACAATAATTACTTCGCGCACTTATTCCTATTTAAGCAACACCAAGTTCCTAACACTAATTGATATTGGCGTCTACATTATTTTTTAGCAGCAATAGGCTCCCCGGTCGACTGGAGCAGCAATTAATAATAGGAAAAATATATAAGTTCGATTGCTAACAGGAGCGACAATAGGTGCAATAGATTCGGTGACTAGACTGTAGGAGGAAGAATAGGAGCAATGGGTTTAGTAATATGTGCAATGATAGGCGCAATAGGTTCGGTGATAGGATAAACAATTGGCGCAATTTTACCAATGACAGAAACACTTGAAACAGGTGCAATGGGCTCAATGACAGGTGCAATAATAGGCTTGGTAATAGGAGCAATATTACTAGGAACAATTGGCAGAGTGAGAGGTGCAATAATAGGCTCGGTGATGGGTTCAACAATAGGCGGAATTGCCTCAATGATAGGAGGCACAATGGGTTTAGTGACAGGTGCAGCCTCAGGAGCAATAGTAGAGACAATAGAATCAATAACAGGAATAGTACTGATAGGTAGTACTTTACTAATAGGAATTGGTATCACGGGATTAGTAATTACACTGCCACCACCTCCACCGCCACCGGATCCACTACCGCTCCCTATAGCCTTGCTGCCACCTTTGGCAGATCCCGAACCACTTCCCACACCACTTCCGGAGCCACCAGCGGAGCCTCCCCCACTAGAAACCTGGCCACCACCGCCTCCAATTCCTAACCCGCTACCTTGTCCAGATGAACCCGGTCCAGTGCCTGATCCCGAGCCGCTGCCGCTGCCACTACCGGACCCATTTCCTTCAGCTATGTCTAGCGTAGTGTAAACACCGCCAATTTCATTGCTTCCTTGAAGGGTTCTACTGCCAGAGCAGATTGTCAGCCCCAAAAGGACGAATAGTGATAATGTGTGAACTCTGCTGTTAGTGCTTTTTGTGAAAGCCATTAGGGAAATTTTTGTGTTTGATGGAAAGTGTAGTCAGTTTGTGGTGTATTTATAATAAGGCATGCAGGGAAAAAGTAGGGATTATGCTCCGTGTTTTATGCCAAATAATATTTGTTGTAAAAGCGTTGTTTTAATGTATTTTTATGAGCGCTTGTGTTACTTTTGCGTGTGTACAGAAGCGGTACAAAAAGGTTGTTGAATCGGACCACAAAAACTTAATGACAGATCAATTTACACTTGAATGAATACATTATTGCTCCCATATATCATATATGATATATGTAATTCGGTATAACATAGTCCAATCCTCTTTTTAATTTTGAAAATTACCTCAGACAAACCATATATAGAAATATTCAACTAGCTACAAATTTCACTACAACAAAAAACAAACATATCAACGGTTAAAAACATGTTTACCAACAGTTATGCAACTTTGTTGTATAACGGGTTGCTGAATCGTGTGAATAATCGTTGCAAAGGTGTTTTGTCACAGAAAAAAATAAGAATTTAATATTCGGCTAAGGCAACAGTTGTCTACTATTTACCGTTGCTTTATGTGCGAATGAGGCAACAATTGTTTTCTATTAAACGTTGCCTTAGGTGACTATTTAAAAAATGTTTTATAAATGACTAGTCTCAGATTTTGCTAGCCAATATGTCATTTATAAAATTGTCACAGAAAAAGTAAAAAAACAATAAATCATAGATAGCACAATAAATATTAATATATTATAAATATGTCACAAATTACAATATGATCACAATAAAAAAATGAACTCTAAACCCTAAACTCTGAACCATAAGAACTTGTCTTCCAATTTCTAAACCCTAAGAACTTATTGGTAGCTAGTTCAAAAGGCTAAGGTTGTTCGAGAAGACATGTCTGTAGAGTTGGTTGCTTATTTACCTCTACACGTATATTCTGTAACCTTAGAACTTATCTCTAACTAGTTCTAAAGCTAAGGTTCTCAAGGCTTCAAAGATAAATATACACCAAAAAGACGCAATCGCAGCACTAAATCTGACTCGATCAATTGCATCTTTTCAGCCTATGGTCCCTTGAAAACCTTGAGAATTATTGCAGGTTTTCTCCTCTAGTACAGAACCGCTGCTCGGCATGAAGTACCTCAAAGCAGCGGGTCTGATAAAGGAGGATGACGCCGTCTACTACCACGTCACGAGCAAGAAGGATCAGGTGTCGCTCCCTTTGCCACCCCTCGACGTCAACAACTGACACACCTGGATCGTGCACCTAGCACCACTACCCACACTGGACCCCATGCAAGCTCAGCAGTCGTATGACCCGAACATGCCAATGAGACAAAACATCATGGATGATTTGGTTGGCATGAACGGGCATGTCGAGCAGCGCTTCACTCAGCTCGACACCGAGTGGCAAGAACGCTTCGACTGCCTCGATATAGATTGGCAAAGGCGGTACACAGAGAGTGAGAACTGTTGGGCGGCGAGCTACAATGCCCTCAGCCAAAACTTCACCACCCTTCAGGAGTCCCACAATCGCGTGCAGCATGACCTCTGCGACCTCCAAGGGAACTACGGTGGCCTACATCGAGACTACACACGCCTCAATGGCAACTACACGAGGTTGAGTACGCAGATCACTCAGTTGTCCTCTGCTCAGATCAACAAGTTCGATGATCTTTATTGGTATGTGGATGACAACCAATAGTTGTCCCACGACACATACTATCTGACGAGGCAGATGGCCAACTGGAACATCGAGCAATCCGGCATGCCACCCGAGGATGTTCCACCGTGCGAGAGGAGTTAACCGATGAGGTTTCGGTTTCCTTACGATGCAGATATGACGAGGGTAACGACGCACAATGAGGAGCACCATCACCACCGACATCACAACGTTGATATTTTGTGAGCTTTCCTCTTCCCTTCTCTCTTTTCTTTACATCTTTCGCTTGCTCGATTCGAAAGGAGTGTGTTGCAATTGAATAAGCGTGGGGGGTTTGTTTGCAAAGTATTGACAAGTATCTAGGAGTAGAGTAACGTAATTTAATTTAGGCTAGTTTAGATATGAGCTGAGCTTGCAACTTGTGAAATTGAAATTGATAAAAATTTGGTCTTGTTTGAAAATTTTGAAAAAATGAGTTCGGAAAATTTAGTTGTATAACCTCATGAACTAGTGAGTTCAGATCGAAGGTTAAATTCAGTAGCGTCTAGTCCTCTTGATAATCTGAAATTTTGAAAATTAAGACCCGAATTGGTTGCTTAATACCACAATGGCATAGTTAGCTCTTTTTTCGAATTGATTTATGAATAATTGAATTGGATATACTCTTGTTTGATTTGCCTTGTATGTTTAAGTTATTCGACACTTGAAGAGTTCAAATAGCAAATCTTGTCCCTATATTCGAATCCAATCATAAAAAGATTAAAAACCAACAAAACAAAAGCATGAAATTAAATCATATGTCGAGTTGATTAACACTCAGTTGGCTTCGCTATGAGTGAATGTATGCAATATACACCTTGAATAGTTTTGGTAAATTAAGCCATCGTGTATTGTTCCAATACGAGACAAGAACAAAATCACTCGACACATAAACAAATATAGAATAAATGAATGATTTTTAAAGAAAATTAGGCTTGGATCTTTGTATATATTGGATCTAATTATAGGCATAGGAAACAAATTTGAACCCTACAAGGCCTAAATAATTTGGGACATACATAACATTTTGGTCAAGTGTGATATCCAAACTTTTAGTCATGAGCCAAGTCGAGAAAAGAAGGACTAGGTACGACAGCATGAGAGGAGCTAGGGTCAAAAAATTCGAGGTTCAGTTATCTCTAGTTCGAGAGTCGCTCGATTTAACCCAACTTAATTTCAACCCGTGATCCATGAGTTGAAGAAAACTATCGAAAATTCCAAACTATCCTTATTAGGCCTAACTACAAACAAAGAACATTTTAAAATTTTCATCAAGTTGCAAGTTCGCTCATTTGTCTTTATTTTGCTTAGATAGTGTTGGTTGAGATAGCCTATTGGCCCCATTCCACGTTTAGACTTTCTTGGGAACAAGCAATGTTTAAGATGTTGACTCAAACAATTTCTCAAGTTTGTTGATTTGCAAAACAACGTGTAATCTCATCAAAATTTGTGAGAATTGATGCAGGATATTCAAAGCAAGATCAAGTTAAGCAAGGAGAGTTAAACCAAGGAATTACGAGCAGAAGATCTCAAGAAATTATAGAAGAATATAGGTTTAACTTTTTAGAACTTTGGTTATTTAAAATTGGGAGTTAAATACAAATAGCAAAATTCAGAACAAAATACAGATTAGCGTTATAACGCTAAACTTGGAGTTATAACGCCAGAGTGCACAACTCTGCGAAATGGCTAAGTACAAGGAACATTGTACTTGGCGTTATAACGCCTTATTTGGCGTTATAACGCCAGAATTTTAAGATTTTAAAATGGAAATTTAAAATAGACTAAGATAGCAATAAATTCCAAAATAGCAAAAATACCTCTTAAATATTGCTAAAGTTTATGAATATAAAATTCATTTGTCCAAAAATATTATTTTGCAAAAGTGCAAAGTTTTCACCAAAATTCCAGAGAGTTAGCGTTATAACGTTAACGCCAGAGTTATAACGCCAGAGTCATGATTTTGGACAAATTGGCCAAGTCCTGACTTGTAGCGTTATAACGCCAAGTATGGCGTTATAACGCCAGAGTCAGGTACTTGACCAAATCGGTTGTCCTGAACTTTAGCGTTATAACGCCAAGATAAGCGTTATAACGCTAGAACGATGCAGATTTTGAAACCTTATTTTAAAATATTAAATGATTAGATAAAATTTCAAATGACTAAAATTAAGTCTTAAATATTGTATAAGATCATCATGATGAATTTAATTTTCTCAAAAACATCAGTTTGCTCAAAAACATATTTTTCAACCAAATTTCCAGAGAGTTGGCGTTATAACGCCATCTCATGCGTTATAACGCCAATGTGCTCAAAATTGGCTAAATTCTCTAAGTACTGGAAATTCTTGTCTAGCGTTATAACGGCACATCTAGCGTTATAACGCTAGTTCAAAATTCAAACGTCACAAAACTTTGTCCTGACTTGGACTTCCGTTATAACGCTATGTTTTGTACATAGAGTGGCGTTATAACGCTAAGTACAACTTGCACAAAAATACAAATCCAACGTCACAAAATTTTGTCCTAACTCATGATGGCGTTATAACGCTAAGGTTTCTACTTAACTTGGCATTATAACGCTATGTTTCGAAAACCTAATTTTGTACAGGAATGAAAAGATATAAAAGGGGACCATCTTCTTCACTTTATTTTACTGAAAACCTTTAGCAAAAACAAAAACCTTCTAGCAGCCATTGTTGTGCATTTGAGCTTATTACTTAATAGCTAAATCCATTTCATAATCTCCCAATTTTATTTAGTCAAATTGTTCCATTGATTATTGAGAGATTAGTGGAGTTGTTAGATTAGTGCTCTATTATCTATTTGTCTTAGTTTCCTTAATTGTGAACCGTGCGAATCAATTTGGGTCCAATTACTCTACCGGTGTGTGTAAAGAGAATTGGATTCCACCTTTGTACGAATTTTTCATTAGTGGAGCGGACCGGGCTTATTACCGCAAGAAGCGGGGGCGCCGGGGACTCGGAGAGTAGGCGTGGCCTCATAGTGCAAGCCGAACTCCGTCAACACGCGACTGAGCCATCTTCTTACCTTTCTTTATTTCAATTTTATCAATTCCTAGTTGCTTTGTGATTAATTGCACTTGAATTGCTCTTTTAGGAATTAGTGAATTGAATTGTGTTGACACTTGAGTAAATTGTTCATTTGAATTGTTTAGTTAATCGTATCATATTGGTATTACGCTTCCGCATATAGAATTGAATTGTCGTGAATTGAAATTGAGAGTTGAGAAGATTTTCTAACTAGTCCCTAATTGTTAATTAAAAAAAAATTTACCATAACATAGGCCGCCTAGGTTATCATAAGAGTGGGAAAATTTGATGCACTAAAATTATATATATCAGAACACATGGTTTCGTATGCAAATTTGTTTTGAATTTAATTAGTATCAAAAGCATGCAAGTTCGTTGTAATCCCTTGTTTGTTCACTTTGAGTGCGGGTACAAGAGAAGCAGAACAAGACGAGCTCAAATTGGAACTCGGGACATCAAGCAAAGCAATCTGGGCCAAACTGCATTCTTTTCAGAAGAAAAGCAAGGATCCTATAGTGGGCCGAGATGTTAGAGAAGAACAATCAGGATCACAGAGTCAGCATATCTTTGCAGGCGCAAGAAATTCTTGCTGGCCGCAAAGATTTGCTAAGCTCAGGTCGGAGGAAGCCATAAGATATTTTTTGCTATCGCATGAAATCCTTGCGGCTTGCAAAGATTTACTCTTTGCCTAAGTTTCTACCCATTTTCCATAAGAGAACTTAGAGGCATTTTCTTGCGGACGCAAGAATATTCTTGCGGACCCAGATTATTTCCATCTTCTTCCTCCTTCCTCCCAGATTTTTCCAACAAACTTTCTGGAGGTTGAGACAAGGAAAAATAGATCTAAGCTTGGAGAAAGTGCAAGGGACGATTTCGAAGCATTCAAGGGATTTCTTCATTTTTGTTTGATAATTCTCTCTCTAGTTTCTCTCTCTTGCTTGTAATGAAACTTTTTCTTGTAATTGCTTGTGCCATGAGAGGCTAAACCCCTCTCTAGGGCTTTACGGGATAGTCATGAAACTTGCTTACTAGAAAACGGTTGTTTTGAATTATGGCTGATTAATGCATTGTTTCTTTCATTTCTTGCTTGATTAATTCGAGGATTTGAGTATAACGGTTGAGAAATCTACGAATTAGATCTAGAACCAAAAGAAGCACTTGGTTGTTAATCGTACTCAAGAGGGCATTAGTTAATCAAGAGAGAGTTAGATTTTGCTAAAATCATTCTACCATTATGTAATTGCCCGATATTATGGTTTAGGAACATCTAACCACAGTGTGTACAATAATTTTAGTATACCTCAAGATTTGACTAGCCATCTACCTTGGTTATACTAGACATAGTATTAAATTAATGAATCACCCTTTAATACTCAAATTTGATCATCTCGATCCATACTATCAACAATAGCGATAATACCTGTTTGTGAGCATAAGTGAGTGATTGGTGAACCTAAAGCCTTAGGCCCTTTATGTTGGTGCTATTCAAGAATTAGGTTTGAGCCAAAATATCAAAATCCTAATCTACATAATTGTAATTCAAATAGAGCAGAAGCGTTACTTATTTTCCATTCTAACAGTCTCTTTGTAATTATTTAAGACGAAATTAAATAGAGCAGAAGCGTTACTTACTTTCCATTCCTACAGTCTCCCTTGCAATCTTCTCTTGATTAAGGAGCTGTTGGAGATGGTTGAGCAGCACAACAGTACGCTAGCGGATCATTCCAAGCAATTTTCGATGCCAACTTTTCTTCAAGGTCACGAATGAATCGAGAATTAATTTTTTGTAATGGAGGAGAAAATAGAGGCCTATCCACCGCAGATGTGCCCTACAATATATACTAGTAATGCTTGGAGAATCAACGCCTTTTAAACGAGTGAAAATGTACCTTGGAAAGACACTGTAATTAATAGAAAAGATTCTACGGAATATTTGATAATATATTATCTCCAATTATTTTCCAAATTATCATATTTACTATCTGTAAACATGTGCTCAAAATTTGGTATTGTTTGGAACACAAGTTAGAAATATATCGATAAAAAGGCAAGAATTTCTTCCTCTACGCGGATCTCTTGCGGCCGCAATGAATCCCTTTGCAGCCCTAATTGACTTGGATGCAAACTTGGCAGATCTATGAAGTCTCTTGCGGCTACAAAGAAGGGCTATTGCGGCCGCAATTGGACCGCTGAATTCCAGCAGATTCTTTTCAAGTCTATCCTGAATCTTTGCGGACGCAAAAAGGTTCCTTGCGACCGCAATACACTTGCGGATTTCACTGTTTTTCTTGGGCTTCGATCCAATTTAATTAGTTTTAGCCCAAATAATATTTCTAACTTTACATTAACATTAATATTAGTTTCATAAATTATAATCGATCCATCAATAATTATAATTAATTCACATTAAATTTCATATGTATTCGTATCTAAAATCATAGCAAAATATGTATTATACCCTTGTATAAATTAATCACATTTATGACATATCTTATATCACTTCTCGTAATATTAGTGACAATATGTGATATATTAATCATATAACACGTAGTCCAAACTTTATTTATTAGATTTGACATCTCAATTCCAACAATCTCCCACATGGACAAGTGTGATCCCTTTGATTACATATATTTGTGAATCTTCATATTACTTTAACATGTTTGTCTTTCTTTTCGTACTCGAACAATTCGGTCCATCAGTTGTACCAACAAGGGACTTAAGCGATGTTACCACATTTTATACATGTTTATCTCAACTTAAATCACAATGCCAAATACAGCTGGATGACATGAATTAGATTCTAAACATATAGTTCGAAAATCACACGAAAGTGTGATTATACGCGCTTATTTCCAAATGATTCACCTTTATTTCTAACTTTAGTGAGGTTAAAACTTAAAAAGAGAAAACAATGAGATTCAAAATATAATTTGAATATATTATACTTGTTACAAATTACATAGCATAGAACAAACACAAAATCAGACTCTCATATTTTTCACAAACTATCCTAAATTAAATAGGTACTACACCCATATGAGCAACATGCTCATGAAACTTCTTAGGTGGTAGTCCTTTTGTAAGGGGATCTGCAATCATGAAGTTTGTACCTACATGTTCTATCTTCAACTCATTGTTCTGCACTCTCTTTTTTACAGCCAGAAACTTGATATCTGAGTACTTAGACTTGGTCGAGCTTCTGTTGTTTGTCGCATAGAATATGGCTGAATTAATGTCACATAGTAACGTTAATGGCTTCTCAATAGAAGGGACTACTTTCAGCCCAGTGACAAAATTCTTGAGCCACACACCATGGTTTGAGGCTTCATAGCATGCAATAAGCTCGATCGCCATTGTGAATAGTGTTATTAATGTATGTTTAGCACTTTTACATGATACAGCGTCGCATGCCATCATGTAAATGTATCCTAATGTTGACTTCATCTTATCCACGCATCCTCTAAAATCAGAATTGGTATATTCAATGACCTCGAACTTTTTCAATCTCCGATATGTGAGCATATAATCTCTTGTCTTCTTCAGATATTTGAGCACCCTCTTGGCCTATCAAACCTGTAGCCAAGAGAATTGCAAAATAATATCACGAGACATTTGACCTATAATGCTCGAACACCATTTTTCAACCAAAAAAACCAGCATTCACATTTTGATGTTAATGAACTACTTCCGAATTCTAGCATCAGCTCCGATATCAATTTGTTATTTTAAATGCGGGTCCACCCGATCACTTCTCGAAGGATGGGTGTTCCTGAACACAGGAAGTTTGCGAATACTAACAAGTTGTTCACTCGTCACTTCGACACTCACTCACTTAGAACAGGTGATGCTCAGCTCACTTTACCGAAAAAAATATTGATGGAGAAATTAAAATAGGATTATCTAGATCAGAGAGGAAAGAGAGATTGCTCTGAAAGTAGTTTTCTATTCAACGGTAAAAATTACAAATGTTTTATCTCTCTTTTATTTCTATCTACCTTCTATCACTATTTGAGTATTTGTACTAAAGATACAATCATTACAAAATCTCTAAGTCTACAGCCTACTACTACTAGCCTACTTTAGCTAATTAATGCCAATGTCTCAAAAGTCTTTGCACACACGTGCTATATCTCACTTCAGCGGCCTCCTATCAGATTGTACCTTCTTCAACTCGCGCTGTCTCCTTGAGTAACTTCGGGTTGATCTTTATGAGTCCTCTTTATCCTCGGCTTGCCTTCGATTATTGCATTCCGAGTTCATGCATCTTAGAATGTTCTTCAGCTCCTCAGTTCCATTTGTCTAGGGAGTTCATATCATCACCCGAATTCTTCTGGATTCTTATTGCTGTCATTCGAGTTCTTAGCCTTCGGCTTCTTTCCTTTTTTCTTTCGAGTTTCGGGTTCGAGACTTTTTCAACAGTTTCAACAGTTTCAACGGTTTGAATTTGTCGTTTAAGGTTAATTTAATCAACTTTTTAATTTAACTTATCAATCTCTTTGGTGAGCTTAACACGCAATCTTTACTCATGTCCTCAACTTTATTACATAGAAAATGCTGCAACATTCTCAATTTTCGCTTTAGATTTGAAGTTTTAATTGCACATAAGTTCCTTTACAAATTTCAATTTCTATATTTACCCAAAATGCCCATGTCCTTGTATAACGAAACTATGTGATAAATATAGAAGTCATCATAATGCAATTTAAGCGTACATTAATTATAACGATAATTAATTTGAATGTACAATTTTTTTGAATGCGCACTAAAATTACTCAAAAAAATATAAGTATCAATAACAAGTGCAAAATTCTGAAATTAATTGCAACGAGATAGAAAAACTTGTTGAATAATTAAAATTACTTTAATAAGAAAAACTAATTGAATTTTCAATCTCATCGGTCGGACATTACACGAAAAAATGTTTCATTCATAGAATGGATTTATGGAGATACAGATAACTTCCATTGTTACAAGCACGTAAGCAGTAATTATTCAAAGTAGAGCAGTACGGTAACATGCCTACGTACATAGCTAATAACTTGGCGGCACTTATTCCTGATTAAACACCAAATTCCTACGACTAATTGGTTGGTGCCTGCATTATTTCAGAGCCTGAGACTATCTAAAAGAAAAGGCTATAGGCAGGAACACGCTCGTCAGCATCGTTAGCAGGAGCAGGAACTGGAGCAACAATATTAGGAGCAATGGGTTCAATCACAGGAGGGATAATAGGTGCAATAGGTTCGCTGAGTGGAGAGACAGGAGGCACAAGAGGATTGGAAACAGGAGCAATGCTCTCAGTGACAGGTGCAATAGGCTCGATAGGAGGGATGCTCACATGAATGACAGGTGCAACAGTAGGCACAGCAGTCTCGGCGATTGGTGCAACAATAGGTGCAATAGTCTCAGCTACAGGTGCAATCAGTGGAATAGGCTTGACGATAGGCGCAATGGGCTTGATGATAGGAGGAATACTCTGAGTGGCAGGTGCAACAATTGGTGCAATGATCTCAGCAACTGGTGCAACAATAGGTGCAATGGTCTCAGTGGTGACAGGCATACTAATTGGTGGAATAGTCTCGGTTATAGGAGAACCTATAGGTGCAATGTGCCAGGTAACAGGTGCCACAAGAGGCGCAAAAGGCCCGGTGATAGGAGGTGTAATGGTGTGAGTGACAGGTGCAATTGGCTTGGTGATAGGAGGTGCAATGGTGTGAGTGACAGGTGCAACGATAGGTGCAAGAGTCTCAGCGACAGGTGTAATGATAGGTGCAAATTTCTCACTGACAGGCGAACTGATAGGTGCAATAGTCTCCGTGATAGGCGCAATAGGCTTAGCAACAGGTGCAATAGATTCGATGACAGGAGCGATAATAGGAGCAATAGGCAGAATAGGCTTGACGATAGGAGCGACAATAGGCCCGATTCCCTCATGAATAACAGGAGCAATAGTAGGTGAAATGGGTGTTGTAACAGGCACACCGGGCACAGTGATAGGAGGAAAAATAGATGCAATAGGCTCATGAGGAATAATAGGAGCAATATTAATGGGCTCAGGTGGAACAATCGGCACAATAGGCTTGATAGGCGGAATGGGATCAGTAATGATAGGTGGTTTAGGTATTACGGGATTAGTAATTATACTGCCACCACCGGCACCGCCACCGGATCCACCACCACTCCCTATAGCCCTGCTGCCACCTTTGGCAGATCCCGAACCGCTTCCCACACCACTTCCAGAGCCACCAGCAGAGCTTCCTCCACTAGAAACTTGGCCATTGCCTCCGCCAATTCCTAAGCCGCCACCTTGTCCGGATGAACCCGGTCCAGTGCCTGATCCCGAGCCGCTACCGATGCCACTACCGGACCCGCTTCCTCGTGTAACATCTTGCTTAGTATAAACACCACCAATTTCATGGCTGTCTAGAAGTATTCTACCAGAGCATATTGTGAGCCCTAGTAGTACTAGTAGTGATACTGTGAGCACCATGCTGTTAGTTCTTTTTGTGAAAGCCATTTGGGATGTGTTTTTGTTTGATGGAAAGAGTGCCGCTAGCTTGTGTATTTATAACGCATGCTGAGCTGCTAGGGGTTATGCTCCGTGTTTTATGATTTTAATTTAGGTACTAATTCTTTATCTGAATTCAAGTGGGCTTTCGGCCCAGCCCAAAAAAATTTCCATCAAAACTGTAGGCCCAACCATGAGAATAATATATTGATACCACCAATTCTAACAAGAAGTCAACAAGATGTTGTTAATATACATAATTTTATAAAATACACAAATATTTATATTAATATAGAAATTTTATTATGAAAAAATATTCTTGATAGAGACATTTAATGGCACAATGGTTGAAATAAGATCCCAAAATTTTAAGGACAAAAAGTATATATATATGCTTCACATATTATGCTTAGTATAAAAAACTTACAACGACACAATATAGTTCAGTAATTCCTCAGTTACTGCTGCAACTTGCAACCTTATTACGTATATGTTATGGTCCCAATTGAATTAGATATCAGCCATTCATTTCGGATTGTACGGCCCAAACCAAATATAAATATGGTCGATGAATATCTGACAAGTTTCACTTGATTTCTATTTAGAAATATAAATATTGTATTATAGATATTGGCTGTGTGGTGTAGTACTTGATTAGGTTATAGATAGTAGCAATGCTGCTGCTTCTGATTATAATAATAATAATTATTATTATAATAATAATAATAATTATTATTATTATTATTATTAGTATTATTATTATTATTATTATTATTATTTATCTCTTTTATTATTATTTATCTCTTTATATAAGTCTCTACTCCTTTCTCTCTCATTTGATCTCTTTAAATTTTTTCTCATTTCTCTCTATCTCTCAACAAATAAAATTGAAAATATTTGAATTTGGAAGAAATATCGTTCTAATTTTATCTCTCTATTTGCATTTGGACGAAAAAATGAAGCAAATTGAAAGAAAAAATGAAATTAGCATGCATTCTTTGCTTTCAAAATCATTTTTAGAATTTCTTTGCTTTTTATTTATATGTAAGTCTTGCAGCGTATTTGAAAAAATATTACAGCAATAAAAGAACATATTTGCAAATAGTAATTCTTTCTTAAAAATTATATTTTATAAAAGGATAAATCTGCAAAAAATATCTGTCAAACTGTCACATCGTAGCTGCAACACATGCATCAACATATTCGTTTTATTTTTTTTTTAACTTTTAACACCAGTCTTTTACTAAGGTCTAGGCGTCCAACATTAAATGTTATCTTTAACTAGGGCCGAGCAAAAAACTCGTAACTCGTGAGCTTTTCGAACTCGACTCGGTGAAAACTCGTATCTAACTCGAACAGTCAGAACTCGAGTTTCCAAAACTCGAGTTGGCCCAACTCGACAGACTCATGAGTTGAGTTCGAGTTCATCCCAACTCAGCTCAGCCCAACTCGAGTTTAGCCCAACTGTATAACCCAAATACTCAAGAGCCCAAAAGACCTGACCCAGTAGTCACTACTCAACCGCAGATCGATCCAAGTATCCAACTCAAGTACCCAACCCAAGTACCCAACCGACGTCCCAACTCCCAAGTCCCAACCCCAGAACTAAACCTAGAATCAAAACCTTCGCTTCTCTCTTGATCTCTCTCTCATGTCGGCTGTCTCTTAACCTTCGCCGTTACTCCCTTTGAGCTCTCTCTCTCTCCAACCTAGAATCAAAACCTCCGACTACTACTGACTACTGAGTTCTCTCTGTTAGATCTCTCTCTCCAGTCTCAGCTTCCGCCGTCTGATTTTGCTTTTAGATCAAAACCTAGAATCAAAACCTAGCCACAAGCTGTCTGAGTTTCCTCAAGAATAAACCTCAAATCCACCTCTGCTTTGATCCTTAGACTTGTTCAAAGTCTTTTTGGATCTCTTTCACCTCAATTCGCCTCCACGACGTGCATGCTCGAACAAGGCAACTGCGTACCATTCTGATCAGAAATATCTTGAGTTTTCAACCAGCTAGTAACTACGTTTGTTACGAGCCAGGAAGCTAAACCCAAAGCCAAATCTCTCAGTTTCATGTGAGTATACTACCAGTTGAGTCAGCTACTCTCAGTTTTCAACACAGTGGTTCAATAGTTTCTTGTTCTCAGTAGGTCCTTGTTCTCTGGTACAGGTACGAGGTGCAGACTGCTTGTTCTCAGTAGTTCCTTGTTCTCAGTGCAACGTTTCCTTTCCTGTGGAGCAGAAGGCCTAGCCGAGATATAAGAGTTTGTAAGTTGGGCGTGCAGACAGCTTTGATTACTCTTCTTCCTTCAGGTAAAGATAATTCTCAAGTTTACTATCTCGATTTGATTACTCTTCTTCCTTCAGCTAGGAAATGACAAAGGGCTGTCATGGTTCAGGCTTTGTGGTTCAGTGGGTTGTCTGTCGTAGCTGTCGTGGTTCAGGCTTCTACAGTCAACACCTCGTACCTGTACCAGATGACAGTCAACACTTAACAATCAACACCAGTTTACATACTTGTACCAGTCAACAACAGTCAACACCTTGTGGTTTAAACTTGTACATGTACCTGTACCAGATGACAATCAACACCAGTCTACCAGACCTGTACCAAATGTACCTGAACCAGTCAACAATAGTCAAGACCTCGTGGTTCAAACTTGTACCTGTAAATGAGTATCAGTCTACCAGATGACAAACTTCAACATATGAGTTGCCATGTATGTAGATACATTCTGGTATATTACAAACTTCAACATATGAGTAAATGAAAAACTTCTTATATATTCTGGTTTCTTATACATTCTGGTTTATAGTTCAGCTCATGTTAACCTAATTTTTTTTTTTGTAGAATGTCTTCTTCTTCACCAATTGAAGTTGAGGTTGAGGATGAGAATACTCCAATGGGAAATGAGGATGAAAGTGAAAGTCTCAATTTAGAAGATATAGAAGAAGAAGTGGAAGAAGAGGCTGTTGATATGCCGGTTAATGAAGATCTTTCTGTATCCAAAAGTGGGCGTAAGAGAAAGTCTCCAGTATGGGCCTATTTTGTCGAGGTTGATGTTCAAATCAAGGGAGAATTGGTGAAGAAACTCCAGTGCAAGTACTGTAAGGAGAAGTACAAGTATGTGGCAGGAGGTCAAACAACAACTCTTGCGCGACATATTAAACGATGTGCAGCCATCAAAAAGAGCAAGGGTAAAACACAAGGTATGATTGCTTTTGATTCTCAAGAGAGTAGTGTTGGTTTTTCCACTGGTTTGGGTGGCTGTTATGATCACATGAAGAATAGAGAACTAATGGCAAGGATGATCATAGCCCACGAGTTGCCATTTGTATTTGTCGAGTATACATGGTTCAATATTTTAATGAAGTACAACAATCATTTGTTTCAAAAAGTGAGTAGATTCACAATAAAAAAAGAATGTATCAAAGTGTTTGAATCTGAAAAGGATAAGATAAAGAAAAGTTTCAAAAGCATCTCAAGAATCTCCCTTACAAGTGATTGTTGGACTTCAAACCAAACAGTTGGGTATATGTCATTGACGGCACATTACGTAGATGCTGATTGGAAGCTACAAAAACGAATCATTAGTTTTATTGATCTTGCACCACCACATAGTGGTGAAGTGATTTCTGATGGAATTACTGAGTGCATTATGAAATGGGGCATACAAGACAAGATTGGCTCAATTACGTTAGATAATGCTTCCAGTAATGATAGGGCAGCCGCCATTTTAGAGTCTAACTTTCGGGAGAAGGAAAAGTTGCACTTTGATGGGTTATTTTTTCATGTCAGATGTTGTGCCCATATTTTAAATTTAGTTGTTCAAGATGGACTTAGTGTCATTGAGGGCTGTCTTATAAAAATTAGAGAGGGAGTTAAATACCTTAGGAAGTCACCGAGCCGTCTTTTGAAATTTGGAGAGATGGCCATTGCTCTTGGCATAAAAACAAGAAGGTCGTTATGTACAGATGTGAAAACTAGGTGGAATTCAACCCATAGAATGCTTGAATCAGCCCTCTACTACAAGTCCGCTTTTCATGGTTATGCCATGAGAGATTCTAGTTTTCTATGGGAGCCCTCGAGCGAAGAATGGGAATGTGCTAGCAAGGTTTGCAAGTTTCTTGAGGTTTTTTTGGATGCAACGAATGTATTTTGTGGATCATTGTATCCAACGTCCAATTTATTTTTAGTCGAAATTTTCAATGTGAAGAAAGAGATATGTGATGCTTACGAATCATCGGATTTATTTTTGAGAATGATGAGTGAGCCAATGTTTGAGAAATTTGAGAAGTATTGGGGAGAAGTTGGAATACTAATGTCAATAGCTTCTATTTTGGATCCACGTTTTAAATTGGCATCGGTTGAATATGCTTTCAAAGAGTTGTATCCATTATATGAGGTTGATGAACGTGTTAAAGATGTTACTAACAAGTTGAGAGCATTGTATGAGAAATATGCTAAGGATCGATTGGCCTCTAGGGCAGCAACCATCACCTCAAACCCGACAGCAGCTGCTGTCCAAAATGAGCCATCCGGACGTTCAAAATTTAAGGCTTTTCTTAAGGCTAAGGCCGGAGAGAAATCGACAAAATATGAACTTGAGGTGTATTTGGAAGAGCCCGTTTATGATGAAGAAGAAGAATGTGCGGGTAAATTTGATGTGCTAGTGTGGTGGAGCCAAAATTGTACTAAATTTCCCATTTTAAGCAAGTTAGCAAGGGATGTGCTTTGTATTCCAATCACAACAGTGGCTTCAGAATCATCTTTTAGTGCGGGTGGTCGTATATTAGACGACTATCGCAGTTCCCTTGCAAAAGATATGGTCGAGCTACTTGTTTGCGGAGGTGACTGGATAAAAGCATCATCCAAAGCTACAATACTCACATTACAAGTAATACAATTTCAATTACTATATTTCAAACTTGTACCTTTTGTCCAGCATCACAATTTGAATTAATTTTTTATGTATTTTCAGGAAGCTGCAAGAGAGGAGGAGAATTTAGAAATTGAAGTTCCAATGAACAACCTCAACCTTAACAAATAAGAAGATATTTTATTAATTGTTAGTCTGTTACTGCACTCAGCACTGTTAGTCAATTGCACTGTATTTGCATTGTCCAGCAGTGTGCCAGTGTCCATCAGCTTTGTATCCAAATCTGGAAGGAAAGTGTCTATTGACTGTTGTTGACTGGTACATGTACAACTGGACCTGGTAGTGGCCACTGTCACTTTCTATTATTTGTCTGTTAATTGTTAGTTTGTTAATTGTTTGATTGGTAGTCAATTGCACTCTATTATTTATAGGTACAACTGGACCTGTTAGTGGCCACTGGCACAGGTACATGACTGTATCCATCAGCTTAGTTAATTGTTAGTATGTTATTGACTGTTGTCCAAAAATGAGCCACTGTCACTTTCTATTATTTTTTACTAGGTGCATTCATGGCTTGTTGGTAAAATGCATATAGATAATCGCTGTCATGTTTATGAGTTAGTGTGCACTGCTTAATATTTAAATTTATACTTTCTATTGTTCCAGGATTTCAGTAGTTCATTTAAGTTCATCTATCGCGGTGACCAACTGACGAGGCAATATGAGATATCCAAGATTTCTACAGTTCAGTCTATTTGTTTTTTAAGAATTGAAGTACTTGTTTAATGTTATTTGAAATTTCTAGTTGCACTGGAAGTCTGGAAGTCTGAATGCTGTTGAATTATTCTCTGTTGTGTCATGCTGAATTTTCTCTATAGGCACTGGAAGTCTGGAACTATTGTAGTTCAGTCAAACATGTTGTTGCACTTGTAATGTTGTTGAATTTTCTCTGTTGTGCTCAATGTGCTGTCATGTTGATTGATTTAAAACTTTAGATATTGTCATGTTGTTGAATTTTCTCTGTTGTGCAACACATCATCATTGCCTTGAAGAACTGATATCATGTGAAATTGTATAAAATTTTAGATGCTATTGAATTTTCTATTTTGAATGGAACTGGAATTTGTTCTGTTATAGCCAAATTCGAGCTGGATATCGAGTCGTGAGCCAGCTCGAGTTGGAAATGATCTGAGTTCGAGTGGCGCAAAGAAACTCGGAATTACTGCACTGCTAAACTCGAGTCAACTCGAGCTGTTTCGAGTTCGAGTTCGAGTTCGATCTAGCTCGGCTCAGCTCAGCTCATATACAGTCCTATCTTTAACACCATCATTTTACTAAGGTTCGGTATTAAATGTTATCTTTAACACCGACATTTTGCTAAGGTCCGTTTTAAAAAATTATCTTTAAAACGATCTTTTATTAATGTTCGATGTTCATGCCTGACATTTAAAAGCGGGTGGCAGAAACTTTTAACAGCTCATTCTATAATACCGGTCCTATATCCGATTTTAAAGATTATATTTGATTGGTTTTTAAAGATTAAAAATGTAGTAGTGTACATTCTTTCATAATTTTAGTAAAAAATGTCGATATACATTTGAATACTAGTATATTAATATTATATTAGATTTACTGAATAACATATGTCCATATTATCAATTTTATCTATTAAGTGTATAATATTATGTATCTATACTAATGATTGCCCGTCTTAAATTAAGTCTAAATCAAATATGCACAATAAAGATTATCTAAAAGTTTTTGTGAGATGTTTAAGTTTTAAAAAAATTATCCAAAAATAATTAAATAATACCTACAATACACATGAAATGAGACATATATATAATAGGATCGATCTTTAAACACAATTTGATTGCATTTTTTAATTCATTGCTCTGTAACTACAAGAGGTACTGTAACTTAGATCTTCTTCTTTTAACAATTTTGATAGATATTCTGTTATGAAATAAAGATAAGAATCATGTCTATCAACTTAAATATTTATAAAGATTTTTTTTTTGTTAATTCAAGCATACAACTTACGGAGTTATGATAGAGAATTTTTTTTACTAGACCAAATGGTGTTTCTCTCTTTTTCCCCAATGTACTTATGAAGCAGCTTCATATTTTTCCTGACATATTCAAAGTATTTTTTTTTAATTATACAGAAAATGTAATTTAGAAGTATATCAGAGAATAAAAGGCCGTACAATGGTGTGGCCCAAATTAATTATAGCCATTTAAAACAGGCCCGTGGTTTGCATATATATTTAATTACGTTAGCATGTGCAATATTTATCTGCAGAGGACCGGTACATCAAGTTGTTGATTCGTACCAAAAAGATATAATGACGATTAATAAAAGGGAGCTGATAGGTAGATACCATATTTGATATCGATTATTGATATCGATTTTATTATGCATCTTTAGTTGAGTTATCATTTATATTATTTGAGTTATTATGCATGTTATTTTTTGTAGTTGAAATAGTTATATATGTTATCGATTTTATTATGCACATTTAGTTGAGTTATCGTGTACATTATTTGAGTTACTATGCATGTTATTTTTTGTAATTAAATATCTATACATGTTATTTTTTGTACTGTAATAGTTATGGTATAACATGCATAATAATTTAAATAATGTGCATGATAACTTAACTAAAGATATATAATAAAATCGGTATCGATAGTTGATATCAAATGTGGTATCTATGAAATATTATCCTTAATTAAAAAAATGGTATAAATGATATACTTAATGCACACATGGTGCACCTGCGCGTGCCTTCCAGTTGCAAATGTTATATAAATGTGCAACTGTTCATATTTATTTAACAATTTTTATGGACCATTCATTACTTGCACAGATTTGAAACGAAATCAATCAATATTTTTTTTTCAACTTTTCGATTTATCTAAAAAAATACTTATTGTCAAATTTGTTATAAAAATTTGTCGAAATAATCATAATAGACTTAATTATCTGTTCTCATTAAAATTCTGTTGAGAAAATAAATTAATCTATCTTATAAGTTTTAATGCACATTAATCACTGCAGCAAAATACAGTATCTGCTACCAAACGAACGGTCGCAGATGGTATCCTATACGATCGGATATGACTATCAGATACAGCATCCGGTCGCTCCTGCCTGGGTCGCTATTCGCTCATCGCAAATACTCGTGCTGACGTCACTCCGGTCGCTGCTGACGTCACTCCGATCGCTGCTGACGTCACTCCTATCGCTGATGACGTCACTCCGGTCATTGATGACGTTTGACCTGCTACCAATTTATCCGGTCGCACATGATTGTTGTTGATCGACGTCATTTACATGCTTCTGAGACAAATTTTTGGTCGTCCATACGATACCAGATATTCCAAGTTCCTTTCTATCATCAACACATATTTTTTACTTGATATTCACACAAAATTACATTGAATATTTACCAGTCACTTTTTACACCAAACTATGACATAATGTAAGTAACAATTTTGATATTAAATATTAAATATTATACACTATAAACTATGAAATAGTATCAACAAAATTGAACTTAAATATAATAAATCATTACAAATACTAAACTATCATAACAATAATAACAATTGTCAAATTCTAGTATGTCACATATGTATAGACTACCAATATATTAATTACAAGTCTATATCACAGAATCATCAAATATAAAATATCTTGATCGATTGCAATCAAAGACTCTCATGTTGCACCCATCAATCCCATGTCAAATATCAAGTCTTACAATTAATGTGGCCTTTTGCTGAACCCAGAGGTAGAGACTTCCGATCAGCGGGTTACAAAGCAGTGAAAAATATTAAGGAATAACAAATTAACAAGTTATAGTTGAATGCAATGAAACTATCATATTGCTATTTAATCACGGATCTAAATTTTTATAGCCTACTTAGGTGGCCAAATAAGTAGAACTTTGTTGTTTTGTTTTGGCGTTAGAAGATAGTTACTATATTATTTTTGTTTTCTAATGACATACTTGATGTGACCATCTTTTGCCAAACTGGCAACCTGAATAATGAGTCAGCTAAAACTAACTAAACCAAATTTGCTACCCATAATTACAGATTAATTTCGATCAAAAGAGAAGCAACAAAACCTTTGGACAAAAGACAGAAGAGATTGATTCCATATGACGGGCATGATGGTTTGTTTGCCAAGAAAACTCTTGAAGTGCTCAAGTACTACATCCAGAACTGGGAGATGAATACATACTTCTGGTCCAGAAAGAATTTTATAAAATAACTGGACGGTAAGAGAATTAAACAATGACTTAATCACCATGATATTGCTAACAAAACAAGTTCGGAAATAGACATAAATGACTAAACAATTCTTGATGGCATGTCCATTAATGTTTACCTTGTCGTGCCAGAATAATGTATCTATGCTAGAGTCATTAATGCAACACTGTTGTAAGATCACATAACATCAAACCATTATTATCATTGCTAAAAACGATCATTAATTCTTATCTTCATTAAAATAAGAAAAATGATACATACCTCGCATGAAGAAAATGAATAGATATCTTTTGTATGATACTTGCAATAATAACAGCTTCGCGAAGACTACAAGTGCCTGACTGAACACCAAAACATAATTCATCAATTTCAGGTTTACTATTCAGCAAAAGAAGTAGTTGTATCTAATAGAAATTATTAAGTAACCCTCCTTGTTACAAGTTAACAACTATTTTCATATCATAATGCACAGTTTGAACATAATAGGATTCAACTATGTGTCAAGAGCCTTCTCTTAGGGCAAAGGAATAACTTTATAAATGAAATATCAGGGGATCCTATAGGTTACATAAAATTAAATTAAATACAGCAAAAACATGCTTTCCAGTTTGGACGAGACCTAACATCTGAAAGTTAAGAACAATCATAGATTGATAAAGGAAACTGCTAAGAAAAAAAGGGGGGTGTCTAATAAAGATAAAAAAATTGTGATAAACTTATACCTGCAGCAACCTTTGTCTCTCTTTAACTCTTTGAAACATGATATCAGCCAATGTATGGTTATACTGTCTCTTTCATTATTTAATTCTTTGATTCTTTGAAATCTGGTTATATTGTCTCTTTCGTCATAAATGTTGCCAAAATCTTCTCATCCTCCATCCAGTTTCTAATTATGTCCTAACATGGCAAATGTACATCCACCTGTTAACAAGAAGTTTATAAACACGTATATTATCTTACTTGTACAAGTTTTGGGATTGAAAAGAAGTGAGGAACCAACTTAAGGTGCTTAATGAAACTAGTTTATGCTACCTGCTACTATTTGTATCAGTGGTCATTAGTTATGAACAGTTCTAGTATTTGACACAATATTCATGATTAAACCCATAGAAATTCATATCCCAATTAATTACCAGTGGGCTTAATTCACAAATTTAATAGTATCCTAACCCAGTTCCTAGCTGTCAGTCAACCCGGTATCACTTTAAAAGAAATAATTACGAACTCGTAGTAACAATTCTATTAAGAACAACCCGTACCAGCAAAGCAAGAGCTACACCAGTACAGTTTTTATATATTAACCAAATAACAACATATTCAATTTCAATACTCCTATTGACAACTCAGAAGAGTAACCAACCTCACACAGGAATTACCATCAAGTAGTCTTCTATCATAATCAACCTAATATCAAAATTAATCAAACCAACTTGTAATCACCCATACCAGTATATCAATATTTAAACAGACCATGATCAAAATCAAGCTAGCATAGCAAATTAGCAATCACTACCCCAAACAACAACTAATTAATCCTTACTATCACCCAACTAATTTATTATATTTGCCAATCAGAAGGAAACAAAATTTATGCTGTATGGACATATGTAGTTGTTCCTTTCCTGAATTCATATATTATAAGATAAGTGCTGCCGACAGAGGCAAGAACTATTAGAAATACGATTGTTGATGTAGCCACTAGCCCTTGTCAAGTCAATTAGTACAAATAGTTTATAAGTTTCTGGTACTTAACGTAATACTATTTTCTGGTACCATATTTTTCTGGTACCAGTATATTTACCATCAAGGAATATGGAAAAGAAGTTTCAGAATAGTTTATATTTCCTTTACCAGTATATTTGAAGACAAACGAACACACCCTCAGTGACTCTACTTCCTTGAAAAGCATAAGAAAAACACAATAAAATTAGTACAAATAGTTGCAAGATAGAAAATACAACAGACTGTTTATTGAATCAAGCTAGAAAACAAAAATGGTACTGCAACTAAATGTCTGTTGTAAGGAGGTTATATCCTACATGCTTGAAACAGGGTTTCAGGATTGTGCTGAGGCAGAGCAGTGGGCTGAGAGGGTAAGGGAACTGATTTAGTAGGACGAGGAAGCAATCTGTGTTGAAATTGAAAGAAAAAACCTCTGGTGAAGATACAAAATAGATACAGTAAAGAAAAACAAAGGTTGGAGCTAAAACACAACTGAAAATAACAAGTAAAGAAATAGCAAGTAAAGGAAAGCAAAGAACATCAATGCTATTACTAAATCAAGTAAAGAAAAAAATTCCAACTTGAGAAAAGAGATTCCCTGCTCAGTTCAGAATCGTCGAAGCGGAAGCAACACCGCGAGAGGTGCACAAAAGGAGACTTCGAGAAGACGGTCAAAGTAGGAATAATCGATCGAAGCTGCTCAGTTCTAGGGCTTTAGGGTTAATTGATGTAGCACCGAGTTTTCTTTCGGCGGAGATTTTAGGGTTGCATCGTCGAACGTCGAAGATGAAAGGAGAAAAAGATTTGGTCGCGCAAAATTTTCTCTGTTGGTCTCAAATTTTTATCTGTTGGTCTCAAAGATTTGATCGTTGGAACATAAATCAAGCCCGTTAATTGTTGCGATAAAATTTTGGGCATGTCTCAATTATGGTCTCAAATGGGGCTTTTTGTTGTAGTGAATGATGTGTTGTCGAGGACTTAATAAAAAATATTCTATTTAAAAAGCACTAAAAAGATGGATTTTATTTTAATATAAAGGATTCTCGAAATCTATTACGTACTAAACACCTTTTAATGAATTTCACATTTGTATTCGCAGAAGCTTAAACTCATGAACTCACTAAAATCATTATAGTTAACTATCACTTGAACTACTAGGTCATTTGCTAAAAAGACGGATGTAAGTGATGGATCTGTATCTGCTTCCATTATTATAATGGCACTGTGTGCTATAGTTTTAATCCCAATGGTTGTCTTAGTTTTCAACGCATGTGATGTAATTCGGAGCGTGCATTGTTTTTTGGGGCCTACTAACACTGACTCAATGGCACGATTGTGCCATAATTTTAATGGCACAGCTGATATGAATCCTACAATCTATCATTATAGTATATTTTCGAATGTTGAATCCACAATGGAGGTTAAGTATCGAATATTTTGTTTAATTAGCTAATCTATTCAGACATAATGGTAAAACTAACTAAAAAGTTACTAAATCCCAAGAGAATTGAATGCAATAAGTTTAGGAAAATATTGGGATGAGACTCCTAGAGTTTTGCTTACCACGTAATTTGTACAAGTAATTGGTTGACATTTATTTGCTATTTGTATTTTTATTATTTTCGTTTTTGGATTTTTAATTGGAACTTGCTAACAGTCCTTCTTAGATGTTTCTTACTAGAAAACAAAAATAATTAATGCTTTGCTTTGTCCGCTCTAGTTTCGCTCTGCTCCGTCCGTTTTGTCCACTTTACTGCATGTTTTAATATTTAGGACTAAAGTCTTTATATTACTGCAAATTTTTATTATTTTGTTGCAATTTTTTATATTAAAAATTTTGCAGCAGTTTTTCAGCAAATTTAAATATAAAGACTTGCAAATAACAATATATAGACTTCATTATTCTAAATTTTGCAATAATTTTCCTGCAAGTTTTTATATTAGAAATTTTGCAGCAATTTTATTGTAAATTTAAATATAAAGACTTTAGAACTAGATATAAAGACAAACATATAGAATAGATATAGCGGAGTATTAATTGTTGTTGTATAAAGACATATAAGGGGAGTGTTTTTTAGGGAGGGACAATATATTTACTTTTTTTTAATTAATAACAGTATTTGTCTATTTTGTGACTTCAGACCATATCTAATGACACTAATATTCATTTTCCCACCTTACTCTGGTAAATTAAATCCTTTATTTCCAGAGATTGGCCAAGATCTAACCTCCTAACAAATTCAGTTTCTTTTCCTCGTCAATATTTTTAAGTTTACCTTATTAGTTATATTTTTAAATTCTCATCTTTCAATTTCTAATCTAGATTCTAAAATTGAATGCACAGGACGAAGCCACATTTGGTGGCAAAAAAATAAAAAAATGTACCTCCATTTTCATGCTTTTTTTCAGAATAAAATTATAACATTATGCTTGATATTGAAATAATTACGAAATTATGTCCCACTTAAAATATTTTTGTCCAACCTTACTATGGATAATAGCTCCGTCCTGTGAATACACAGATAATATATCACAGATTCAATGCAACACATATTATACACATTTCAATAAACAAAAAGAAAAATCAAGCAACAAAGAAAAATAACAAGTCTCAAATAAACTTAACCTGCAAAAATGTCCGTACCTAAGAAGTAAGAACATATTACTACTGCTAGAATGTGACAATTTATAGGTTTCAAGAAAATTAAAATATTTAGATAATTAAAGATGGTTCAATAATCGATTTTTAAGTATCTACAGGAATATTCTATTTGAATTTTGAACAGCTACATTCTACACATAATAAAGATTTTTTTTTCTGATTCATTACTCATAGGTTGACAACACACACCCACAAACAAACACGAAAATAAATTTGAACCCCCTAAAGTAACCCCTAACGGAACTTGAACTCCAGACCTCCTTCATGAAAGTCTTGTGCCTTACAACTACACTAGGTAGGACTTGACAAAATTAATTTTCAAACATTGAAAAATGTTGGTCCAAAAAGAAGTTTTTTTTGTTTGGAAAATATACAGGTGGTCTGAATCAGAGACATATAGAGGGAGAGTAGCCCTTATGTGATGTTCTTGAGAATAACAACACTCTGATATCTCTGATCTGACCATCAGATTTCAACGGACGACACAGATAGACTGCAGTGGCGCGATGTATTGTATATTTTATTCATTAAATCAAAATCAGACGGTCAGATCAGAGGGTAACATGGTTCTGTTATCCCGAGAATAACATCGGAAATGAAATCAGGGGGAGAGACCTTACCCTCTACCTTAGGGTTTAAAAAAAATCCGGGCGGGTCTACCCGCCCGTGCCCGATCCGTGTCCGACCCGTACCCGTGCCCGGATCCGCGGATTTCGGATCCCGGATCCACGGATCTATCACGGGTCGGGTTGGCCCCAAATCCTCCAAACCCGTCTAAACCCGTGCCCGTGTAGACCCGTGCCCGACCCGTAGATCCGTGCAAAAATTAAAAAAAATTCAAAAAATTCAAAAAAATTTCAAAAAAAATTCAGAAAAATTATAATGTATATATATATATTAAAATAATGTGCAGTTTTAAATTAAAAAATTCAAAAAAATTCAAAAAAATAAAAAAAATTCGAAAAAAAATCAAAAAATTCAAAAAGTTGGACGGATCCGACCCGTGCCCGACCCGCCTGGACCCTACCCGCCCGGATTTATCACGGGTCGGGTTGGGGGTTTTGGGTTCGGACCCGTGCATACCCGTCCCGTCGTACCCGTGGATCCGCCGTACCCGTGGATCCGGACGGGTCGGATCTACGGGTACCCGACCCGGCCCGTTTTGAGAACCCTACTCTACCTTGTGATTTTGAAGGAACGATAACTGCAAAATAATAATTAGGCTATTGATGTAACAAATTATATTAACTCGTCATTCCTAAATTAGCTCGTCATGCTCGCATTAGTAAAAAAATTATGTTCACTTGTGGTTATATAAGGGTGGGGGATCAGGTGGTTTAATAATCTTTTTACGAGGCTATAAATTTTATAATTTTGGTAGATTCATTACAAGAACAGATTTACTTTTGTAGGACACTGCTCACATTGTGCTACGACAATTCGCTCAGGCATTAATTTAATCACAGAGGAAAACTGAAATATTCAAAAGTAGTACGTCACTTGTCGCTAAATAATACTAACTAAAAAATAATATTACTAATATTACATCATATTTAATATATTTTTTTTAAATATTTTTTTTTTATTTAAACAGCGTCAAAAATGAAATTTAGTATCATCTGTGCCTGTTGTTTAATATTACCTCTTACTTTTTTCTAGACAATTTGGTAAATTGGCTGAAGATAATGTAAAAGAAAGGTTATGTTTCCTTAGCTTGTTTTTTTTTTTCTGATCTAAGAAATTATGTTAGTTCCAGCAAATATGACTTGTTAGATTCAAACATTTGTGCTTAGAGTGAAATTGTGAAAGACAACGCTCACGATTTACACTTTGAGCTCAGCTAAACTCAATCCATATTTCTATAACACAATGTTTTTTCTTTTATTTAAAATGGCCCATTTGAAAGAAACGACTGTTTTTATCCAGACTTTGCTTTCTTGCAGAAAAGCCCAATTAGAACAAAACACCGCATCTGAATCTCTCCTTCTTCCAAATTCGAAATGCTAGTAATACAAATTTAGATTAGCAATCGCGAAGTATTGGATTTGGATTCCGGATTATGCATATTTTTGAAATTTTACTGAACCGGTGTACATTTGGTTAATAGAACCCTTGGGGGATTCAAATTTAACTTCAATCTAATGCAAAGAAGTGAGGAAAAGACCTCAGTTGAGGTTAGGATCAACTACTCTTAATTTATGAGATGCAATTAGTGGTTGCAACAGATGAATGGTTTAAATCTGTCATTTGAAATTTTAATTTTGAATTGTTAACTCCACAACATAGGGATTGTGGTATAATTAAAAAAAAGGACAGATTAAACTCTGCCACCAATATTATGACTTGATTTTTTTTTTCACTGGCCACAAAATGCGATTTGAATGCATAGGTAGTATGATCTTTTGCCTGTTTCAAATCTGAAGAAATTGTTTTTTTTTCTTGTTGAGGGTTGACAGAGAATAAACTCTGCCACCAAGTTGCTTTCATGTTAGATGTGCACAGATTCACTCTAACCTGAAGAACAAGTTAAATAAGCAGAAGGAGCTGAACAACTCAAGAAATGAAATGAGGTTGCTGTTATATTGATTTTTCTGTACCTTCTTTGGTCAGTGTGAGGATGGCAATTAAGAATATCCACTTTGGCAATGTCAGGTAAAGCTTGCATATAAATTCAGTTTTCACCAGACATGGAAATCAGAAACTATGGTTGATACACCTCCACTAACATTTGTTAATATACTAATATTCTTATATCCAACTGTAGACTAATGTCAGCAATAGACATAATAAGATTCTGGACTTTTAAAGATAATTTAGTAGTCAATTGGCTGGTGATAGACCATGAAAACAGGCATTTGGAGTTGTGTTTTGGTTGGATTATGTCAGGTCTGGATCACTTTTGATTTCAAGATAGATATCAGTTATGTTGAAATCTCTCTTTCTGCGGCATCCACGTATGGATTCAGTGATTCACCAACAAATAAAGGAGGTTGTGAGGTAATAAGAAAAAAAATAGGTATTTGTGCTCCAGCTGTTCCTGATTCGTAATGAGAATTTTGCTGAAGAATTTGTATCAGAGAAACGATCTTGCTGTATCTAATGGTATCAGAGTAAGTACTAGTTAAGAATTTAGTTCAAAGATTTTAGTCAGACTCTTTCTATCAGAGTGAGTACCATTTAAGAATTTAGCTCAAAGATTTTAGTCAACCAGACTCTTTCTCATAGCTGGGGAGCTTTCTATTCACACATAGATATCCTTAAGAAGAGCAAATGCCACTTCAATATCTAGAAAAAAAACTTTAGCAATGCCACCACAACTACACCAACTTCAACTACATCTAGAACTCAAAGCATAACCATCATTAACTACAGAAAATATGAGACAATCTGGAAAGCAAAGTATATTTTCAAATTTTCTATTGATATGTAAGTTATAACTTTTTCCAAGTATAACCAGATTAAATGTTATAATAGAAAAAGTGGATACTGGCATTTACCATAAAAGTTTATTTATTAAAGTCTTTTTCTCAAAAGATCTTTTATTACAATGCAAAAGGAAATTCTTTATTTTTTTCTCACAAAAAGCACAGATAAACAATATAAGCTTCCGCGAGTATAAGAGACTGTGTGTATCAGTATCGTTATGTTGAATCAGTATTGCCTTTTGATCTTGAATTGATCATGAACAGCCGATGTGTCTGAATTCACAAACTGAAAAGGGAACGAATACAAAACACGATTATCAGCAAAAAATGGGGCCTTAAAATCCAATGAAGAGCAGAAATCCAGAACAACGTACACTTATTTTAGCTTGTATGGCATGAGTTATGACTTATTTAGTTAGGAGAACGTACCCGTAAAGCACAAAGGGTAACAAATATCCAGTACAGTGAATTCGAAAATTCTAAAATCAATATACCAGTCAAAATTAACAATTACTAACCTCAAATAATAGTTCACTTCTTGTTGTAGTCACCCGTGCAAAACCATATTCCGAAAGTCTTACCAAGCTCCAACTTGGTGCCTGATTAATTGAGTAGAATTATTATTCAATCCCTCTTCTTCTACTGCACCAGCGAAAAGACCGAAAATAATGGCACAAGAAAGGAAAACTTAGATTAGTGTAGAAACTTACGGTGATTGGGAAAGTATCCAAGGTGAATCCAGCCATTCCTACTACCACTTGAACCGGTGCCGTGTAATTGTTGTTGTTGTAAGTGTCTATTCCACTTGCATCCTTACTTGGCATGCCTAGGCATTGTTTTTGGTATACTGCACAAGTCCTCTCGTAATTATGCACGTGACCCCACAATGCCAAATCCACCTAAACATTAATTGAAATTATCAAAAGTATTATGCAACAAATTTCAGAATTTTGTGGGAACCATAAATATATTTTTGCAAGGAAAATTTTATTCTTTGGCAGTCAAATACCACGTTAGTGCAGTTGCAAATATTACTCCATCTAACTTTGTCTATATTCTTCATTCGATTATGAAACTCCATAGTTAATGGCCAATGTATATGGTTCAGGAAATTAATCCGGGCAGGAGGTACATGAAAGCAAGTAAGGAATTGACATTTTTCTTAATTACAATACCACATCATTTCCTCTGCCCCTATTCATTCTAAATATTTAAGTAAATTTTGAACCTTGTATTTTTTAAGGAGCGGCTCGATAGAATCAGCAAATGTGCTATCAGGATATGAGGATGATGAATACATGTGTCTATGTCTGAAAAATTATCACAAAATAAATAAGCTGGACTTTTCAAGTAGGTACTATAATGCAATATCCGAATATAGCATTGTTTGACTGCTATAGAATTAGGATAAAATTTACCCTGCGAAAACCACCCAAGGTGTTGTCTTCCGGTTAACAGCCGCCAAATTTGCATCTATCCATTTATACTAGATATCACAATACCACTAAAATTAGGTTTCGGAAGTAAAATTAATGTAGTCAACATATATCAAAATAAAAATGACATTAGAATTCATCTTACTTGTTCTGACCCAGAAGAAAATGTATTCTCAGTTGAAATCACAGTGAAGTGTACTGGTCCTTTCTCAATTGAGTACCATGGTTTGTCTTTTGCAGATACTGGCATTTGAAAGTAGGTCTCATATGGTACTCCACACTCACCACCTGAGTCAGTCAAAGAATATACTGATCCTGACCCAGGATAATCCCTGTGGAAATTATTATAATTTAATATTGTCAAAGATGTCAAATAATGAAGTTCAAATATCACTGCTTTTGTATAGAGGCCCTTCTAAATTTTGGATTTTGTCTTTATGTTTTATCAGTAGGCTTTTCAATCGAAGTAAATTTGATAAAAATAGAATTTTGTGCTAATTCTATGCCATCAATAATTCAAAATTCTCGAAGCTTACAGAAGAACAAGACTCAACTTGTACTTTCAAGTAGAACATATTGAAGAAGAGTCTAATAATGTACTGTTAAATTTAAAGCTTGCAAATTTAAGATATATATAAGAAATCAACGTAAAAATTTATTATAAGAAATGATCAATTGAAGCAAAACAAGTCATAATCTTGTTCACCTCAAAACAAAACAAAAAATCACCTTTCATGGTTTCCAATTGCTGCCATGTATGGGACACGAGAAGCATATGGTTCAATAAGTTTTAGAAAAAATTCCCACTCGACAAGAAAGCCCGTGGCATAACTAATATCACCAATATGAAATATTGA
Organism: Eleocharis quinqueflora; assembly: GCA_964058865.1. Classification (NCBI taxonomy): domain Eukaryota; kingdom Viridiplantae; phylum Streptophyta; class Magnoliopsida; order Poales; family Cyperaceae; genus Eleocharis; species Eleocharis quinqueflora. The sequence goes on from CAXKVX010000357.1 coordinate 59,946, forward strand.
ATCTATGTGATGCACATCAATATCTTTCGTTATTGCTGAAGCAACAGAAGTTGATCCGGGCTGAAAATCAAGAATTACAAATATTACAATCATTGTCCAGTCTAAATACTTCATTTTTTTTTCTACATATCTATATAGTTCTTTAATTATTGGTATATTTTATATGTTAGTACCTGCACCTTGTGCCGCCAGTAACTTTGACATGTTTTACTTTGAACGATTGTAATATTTTAGCCAAAAGTTGTAACATGGTAAGGAATTTTGAAAAGGTTGAACAAAAGGAGATATTTACTTGAATGTAGTGCTCTAGTGACTGATCAAGAGGAGCTTTTCCCATGTCACCATATACAACAAAGGTTAAATTAGCAGTTCCACTGGCGGGTGGAGTCTTAAAACTCAGGCTACTGCTCCAGCCAACTGAGGAACTGTACAGAGTATATATTGTGTAATGTTAACTTTTAGTACGCATGCAATCAGATCGAAGAAATCACGAAAGGGAATTATCAGTATGCAACATTGCAGCTATAGGTAATCCCTTATATACGAGTAGAAATTGTACCTTCCATATTTATATGAGTAGGTAGTGGAAGGTAGGAGGCCAGTCATTACAGCGGAGTGGATGTAGCCGGGGTGATGCCACCCAAAATCCTTTGCCGGACTCGGAATTCCACTAGAACCTGGTTTTTACATCATAAATATGAGAAATTGAAAACGGACAAACGATTAGAGAACTAGCATGGAAAAAGCAGCAAAGTCCTTACTACACATATCAGCTATTGTGAATGTTTTTACTGTTGATGTTGAATATTGCCCGCTTCCATATTGCACCTGTTGTGGCGTGTTATCTCCACTAACCCATGTCAACCTCATCTACCACAAGCAGAACAAAAAGACATGCACAATTGCACACCAGTTATAAGCTCAATTGACAAAAAGTGAAGTTAATTTGTGTTGGAAAGTAATCAATTATGAATACTTTGTGAGATAATTATAAGGGTGTTAATGAATAAATGTAATTTGTAATAGTTTGTAGGGTCATTTGTAAAGGTTGTATTGAAAGGTCAGAATGTACTCTGATGCTTCTTCTTTCCTGTTTTCTTCTCATCTTCCTCTTTTATCAATTTGAGTATTTCATCTAATCAAGACATTGAATTCCCGTAAATCCAAAAAATATTCCTAAAGAGCTTTGATCCTGCCAATCCTTAGAATTCGGTCATATAAGCTGTTTTAATCTATATAATATATTATAGGAGTTAATATATCATCCCCACTTCCTGTCCCCCTCTCGCGTCCTTGCTACGCGACAAACAGTTACGTGATATAGTATAAAAATTTGTAACATTTAATATAAAGACTTTCATGTTAAAATGGAGACTGTCAAAAAAAGTATTATGTGTACATTTCCTGAAAAATGAAGACTGCCAAAAGTATAAAGACTTTAATGATACAGTATTCATTGCAGTAATTAATTAACAAGAAAATTACAAATAAATACTACATGTTTGTATGAGGTGTTTTCAGTAATATATATATATCATTAATTGCATGAGGTGTTTTCAGTACATACCGATGTTCCTGTTGAATCAATACTGGATACATGTCCGTAAAGTGGAGCAGACGGGTTGGCAAACTTAATTGGATTCGTTTTTCTGAGCACACAAGGCAAGCTAAAACCACCAGTGAAGAACACGAACTCAATATCAGTACGGATGTTGATGATGTGGAAAGTCAAGGATCCGAGACATGCGTATTGTAAACAGATGCCTCCTACTTTCTTTACACATTCTTGTTTGGAACAACTGATGTAGTTGGGATCATTGCTCAGATATTGCGCCTGAAATTATGAAAGTTGATTTTAAATAGAAACTCCAAAGAAAAAAAATAAAAGGCCATGAAGTAGAAAGATGCATGAAATTGTTGCGTATGAAGATTTAAGTTCTGAGCAATCAGAATTCAGAAGTATTTCAACGATTTGTCAAATTGATAAGTTTGTGCTAAACTTCGTACCGAGAGACATTTGGATTTTAGAATTAATATAAACTCATTTATTTGGCGAATAACTGATTTTCTTTGCAAGTTCTGAACAAGCATATATATATGTAATGCAACCTCCTTGAAATGTTCAATGGGCCTGACTAGTGGCACCATGCATGAATCGAGATCTTCTAATGCGCAGCACAGCAAATTTCAGTCTTTGATTTGCATCGTGATTCGTGCGAGCTAAACTTTATAATATTAGATCACCTAAATCAAATATGGGCCCTCTGTAGCTTACAGCGCAGAAAATCTGAGCCGCCCGTCCAGTGCTGCGCGGTAGAAGATCAGCTTCCGTGGCACCATAGGTTCGGCTATGCATTTTAAATATTGTAGACTTGTAATGCACAAATTCACATACAAATATCAATCACATAACCAGTAAAGTCCATCAGGTAACACTTTATTTCCCAAAATGACAACCACTCTATAAATCAGAAATTAGAAATTTTTGCTTAGGGAGCTGATACGCAAATATCATATTTGATATCAATTATTGATACCGATTTTATTATGCATCTTTAGTTGAGTTTTCATGCACATTATTTGATTTATTATGCATGTTATTTTTTATAATGAAATAATTATAAATGTTAATTTTTTTACTGAAATAGTTATGATATAACATGCATAATAACTCAAATAATGTGCATTAGAACTCAAATAAATGTGCATAATAAAATCGGTATCAATAATTGATATCAAATTAATGTGATATCTACAAAACATTATCCTTTTGATTAAATGGCATCCTTCTTTTTTCTTCAAATGACCACAGTTGTAGTGCATGATCCACCTAAAGCTTGCAACGTTAAGGAATTTCCACATAAAGACCCATGGCATGCATTTGGCAACTGTTATTACAGATTTAGATATTTTCATTGATTTAATCCCTAGTTTTCCGTAACTTAATTTTCCCTTCTTAATTATTTTTGGAAAGAAGAAAAGATAATGATTGGAAATAAACTATCTTCAAATAGTCTAACGGTTACGACTCAAGAGTCAAAATGTTCCTGATAACTTTTAGAAGAATGATAAAATACAATAAAACTTAATTATATGAAAATAGTTTTACTCTAAGAATGAAACGATGATATATGCATATAGTAATTTTATTAGCGGTATATTAATTGTCACGAAAAAAAACTGTTAGCACAGTTAATGGTCATAGCTCATGGCATTGTACATATTGGCGAAAGGCGATATTAGTAGTGTGATAAGTGGGTATAGAAGCCATATTGTGTTAAAATTATGTTTTAATATGTGTTCTTGTTTTATATCCCATAACACAACTAAGCTGACTCTGTGCAATATTAATCAAATCAGTTCACTTAATATCATCTTACTCTTACTATATATAAAATAGGACTATAATCAAGAAGTAATTTTCAGATCATGAACCTTGACTGGATAGTGGCATAGAAGAGGCAGAATGCTCGTGTCACCTGTTTGTAAATAATTCGCCGAACTATCGGGACAAGAATCAACGCTGCATTTATAAACTAAAAATTAATTTGTGATTCTAACATAAAATACAAGCCAAAGCAAATGAAATTAAGCAATATGCACTTATAAGCTACCTTGCATTGGAAGGAGAAATCATGCCAATCCAGTCTGAACTATCTGGCACAAGGACACCGCCAACTGTTACAGTCACATATGCTTCATTAGCCAATGTAGAGGTCACACTTGTATTTATGTGTAGGTATGGATTTGGATCTAGACAATCTGTGAGCTCTCTTCGGTTGATTAGCCTGAATTCAGATACATCAGGATAATTCTTCTTGTATTCATCATAGTGATATGCAGAAGTGGCAGATGACAAAGAGAAGAGGAGGGAAGAGAAAAAGAGCAGAGAGCAAATAAGAGGTGTTTTGGAGAGTTCCATTGAGAATTGTACTGAGTTTTGAAACTAGGAAGGATGCATGGAGAGCTATGAATTAATTCATTCCCCTTTTATATAGACAGGCAGTTGCTTGTTCTTTTTTCGTTAATTAAGAAGAATTCTGTTTAATTAATTTATTATTTTTTGAAAGCGGCAAAGGCATTTAGCTAGAAGAAGTATATCCACATTTAAGATCCGAGAAAATTTAAAATAAGTTGTATTCACCATTTCATTAATAGATGCAATGATACATAAAGCTATTATAACGAATAAAATTAGATTAATTTAATATGGAAGTTGTATTATATAAACAATTAAAGCTCCCCAATTATCTATAATTTTCTTGTTGGGCTCAGTTCTCCCCATGTATAAGTGATGAGAGTAGTTTCTTGGAGTTTTTTAATTATTTAATTAATTAAATACTTAGTTATGGAATCCTGAACTACAGAAACAACAAAAGACGTTGATACACACGAAGGAACATGATGGAAAATATTCGGTTCTAATAAATTATTTTAAATTATATCTAGTTTGATCGCAAGCATAAAATATGAGTATTGTGGTTTGAACATGATGTACATCCATTAAGTAGGCTCTAAGTGTTGTGGTGTAAGAACATGTGTAGAATATATGAGGTCCTGATTCACACTCAGCTCTACACAGGTAACACATGCTAGGAAGCATCGATCCAATTCCTCTTGCCGTATATATATGTACCTGATCGATGTCTTAGCGAAACACATGCATTGTCCCTGTTGTGAGTTGATACAAGCTTCGTACGCAAGGTTCTGAAGCTCGGATTCGGAATCGGAATCGAGTTCTTACTCTCCGACTAGGAATCGGAAGAATCGGTCTGAATCGGAAGAATCGGTCTGAATCGGAAGAATCGGATCGGTAACTCGGGTTTTTTTGGCTAAAATCTTATTTTGTAGCAAAAAAATTAGAAAAAATTGATAAAAATAATTTGTAAAGAATTATGTTAATTAATACAATATTACAATCACATAATTTACTAATTATATAATTTATTACAAATATGACAAATTGAATATATTTATAGAATATACTTTTTTAAATTCAATTTCTTTTTATCTTCTGAATCGTGGAAAGCATAAGTATGGATTTGAATATCTATAGGTACTAGGTAGCAGTAGGACTGTAGGAGTCGATTGATTTGATTAAAAGGTACAGTGTGATTGAATATCTATGGTAGCAGCAGTAGTAGGGCACTCGGCTTAATAAAATTCAAAATCGTACAGTTTCAACTATTTGCCAGTGAACCACTGTTCTGATTCGGATTGACTCGGTAAAAACTCGGAGAATCGGTACTATTCATCCGAGTCTTTGATCAAAACTCGCACAACCTAGGAACTCGGCAGAAACTCGTCCCGAACTGCGCCGATTCCGAGTTGACTCGGCCGGGTTGACTCGGAATCAGCCGAGTTTCAGAACTATGTTCGTACGTAATGCATCTGTATTTTACGAATCATTCTCCAGAAAATCGATGTATTGTGGCTATGTCATGGTTTGTCAGTGGGGTGCAGCACGGGTGTAGCCTGTGTACACCACGTTTGCACACTGTGATTCTAGTTCCACATCTAACGCATGAGAAGACTTGCATTTATTAATTTTCTCCAGATTACATATTCTCAAACCTCCAATCTGTTTCGACAGTGTAGCAAGATCCCAGTTCACCATAGTGAGCCCTCTCTGATTGTCTTTGAGATGATTTTATATATGTATATTTTTATATTATGAACATATTTTTTTTGAAAAAGACCAGAGTCATATCATCGAACTTTAAACAGGTCACAAAATGTGACCATTTTACAGCCAACACTAAATGCGGTTCATTTGTAAATAACATATTATGAACACATTTTAAATATAAAATATTTTCGAAATGTCAAAGATTTATCTAATAATAAATAATGCAATTAATAGGTGATCAGGTTTTTTCAAGTGTTATATTAATCTATACTATCTTATAAAGCACCTAAGAAATGGAGAACTTCATTTGGTCATAGTCTTACTTTTTTAATGGACAAAAATGCACCCTGCCTAAAAATTTTCGCTGGTCCATTGTGCGTTGAAATATTGATAAAGAAAAAGTTTCCAATGAATTCTAATAAGTAATCTCCTTACGAAAGATATTACCATAAATATTATATTTTTTATTCTAACTTGTCATCACTCTTGCATTTTTTTTGTCACGTATTGAAAGATTTCTTATAAAATATGTGAAATTGACGCTCATAATTAATAATAATAATATGTTACATGGTCTACCAAAAGAGTGTTTTTTATATATTTAGTGGTTACTAAATATAGTTTGAATGTCATTTCGGATTTGATAAGATAACTTAAATTTTAAGTAAGTGTTTGCCTTTTGTTTTTAATTTCTTAAATAAAAACAAATGTTGGAGACTAACGAAAGAGTTTTGTCCTTATGTCAAAAAAAGAGAGGAATCACATGACAATGGTTGTTTACAATGAAAGTTCAAATAAATTAATAATAAAATTAAAAAATTAAAAAATGTTAATTGATAAATTCTTCAACTTAGTTGGTTTTTAATTTTGATGTCATTTTAATGTCATTTCATACTTCATCATGGATAGCAAATTGAAAAGATACCAATGTACTATGACACTGAATGACGACAATAGCTGTTATGCTATTATGTTAATACTTCACAAATAAATCTAAAATTAATCGGTTGTGATAAGAATCCAACGCTCTGTATTGATTTAAAAGGTGAATAGAGGTTTGAAGTCCCAAATGAAATAAACTTGTATAAAAGGTGTAGAAATAAAATGTACAATGTTGTCGTGTTCACAAGGTACGTCATGCATCATGCGTCATTCGTCGTACGTCATTTGTCATGCGTCATGGGTAATGCGGCATGCGTCATGGGTGGTCATGTGTCATGCGTAATGCGACATGTGTCATGCGTAATGAGTAATGCGGCCTGCGTCGTCATGCGGCATGTGGCATGACGACATAAGTTATGTAACATCGATGCATCATGCGGCATGCATCAAGTGTCGTGCGTCACGCGGCATGCGTCATTCGTCATGCGTAATGCGCCATTCGTCGTACGTCATTCGTCATGCTTCTTGTTTCATGCGTCCTTCGTCGTACGTCCTTCGTCGTGCGTAATGAGTAATGCGTCATGCGTAATGCGGCATGCGGCATGCGTAATCCGTAATGCGTCTTGCGTCATGCGTCTTGCGTTTTGCGTCATGTGTCATGCATCATGCGTCATGCGTCATGCGTCATCCGTCATCTGTCGTCATGGTTCATGCGTCATGCGTCATGAATTATTGCAGTTTGGCTCAATACCCAGTATCATGTATCATGTAGCTATGTTTGTGCATTCCCCAAAGCTAAACCACTATGACACACAAGAGGCGCAAGCAATCGTTAGAGAGAGCTTCAACAACTTTATCAAGCGATATCAAATTCCGGAAAATCTGCTCAAAGAAATAGGAAATAATCTCATGAAATTTCGCAACTAGAAAATGTATGTGTTTACCTTCTCAAATTTGGCTAAGTACCCAGTATCACGTATCATGTAGCTATGTTTGTGCGTTCACCCAGGCTAAATCGCAGTGACGCATGTCGCATGACGCTTGACGACGAAAGACGCATGATGACGCATGACGTATTACACACAACACATCACAAATCACCCATGACACATGCCGCATCATGCATGACGCATGTCGCTTGACGCATGATGACCAATGACGCCTGTCGCATGGTGCATGGTGCATGATGCATGACGCGTGACGCATGGTGCATGACGCGTGACGCATGGTGCATGGTGCATGACACATGACGCATGGTGCATGACGCATGACGCATGACGCATGACGCATGGTGCATGACGCATGACTTATGAACCCAGACGCATAACCCATGACACATGCCGCATTACTAATTACGCATGACGCATTTAAAGTTGTCCTATTAATATTATTTGAATATCATCGTCATATTCAATAGTATTTGCGCAACACGCAATTTATAATATATCCCGTTGTTTTGCACCGGTACGATTACTAGTTGTACGTACCTAAAGTATCTCAAACATATCTATTTGAAACGAAGGGAGATAATCATAATACATTAGCCATTGGATAAAAATAAATGACAAAAGTGAAATAATTGAATGGTTGAGGTTGAGGTTGAGACGATTGATGATGTAGCATAATTATAATTCTTGGTTGCTTAACTCCGCTAATGGAGTATATACATAAGTATTTTGGCTGATGTATTGAGTTGGGGTATTCACTTGAGCGAGTTCTTCTGCTGCTCAGTTAATTGTTCACTGTAAACCCTGAGAAAATAATTGCACATAGTCTGACTAATGGAAGAAGGAATGTGGGGTATTCACTCAGTGCAAGAAATATTACTCATGTGCACATGTAAATCAATACATAAAATAAGAACCTTTAATAATATTATGTGTAACATTAATTCTAGATTAGCCATAATTTAAGTTAATAAGACATGACAATTTCTTAACCTTCCTTCCAATTTTATTATAGTATATGATATGAGATTTCTGAACCTTCCCTCTCCAGTTTTTCTGCCCTTAATTTCTACACGCCCGAAATAGTTTAATGATATGTTTCCTCTTAATTGAATTAATTACAAATGAAATATGCCATCGGATATATTGGGAGACGTCTTTTTATTGTTTCTTTAGTTCAGGTTCCCATTATTAAGTATTTAATTAATTAAATAATTAAAAAACTCCAAGAAACTACTCTCATCACTTATACATGGGGAGAACTGAGCCCAACAAGAAAATTATAGATAATTGGGGAGCTTTAATTGTTTATATAATACAACTTCCATATTAAATTAATCTAATTTTATTCGTTATAATAGCTTTATGTATCATTGCATCTATTAATGAAATGGTGAATACAACTTATTTTAAATTTTCTCGGATCTTAAATGTGGATATACTTCTTCTAGCTAAATGCCTTTGCCGCTTTCAAAAAATAATAAATTAAAAAGAAACAAATTAATTAAACAGAATTCTTCTCAACGAAAAAAGAACAATTAAGCAACTGCCTGTCTATATATAAGGGGAATGAATTCATAGCTCTCCATGCATCCTTCCAAGTTCCAAAACTCAGTACAATTCTCAATGGAACTCTCCAAAACACCTCTTATTTGCTCTCTGCTCTTTTTCTCTTCCCTCCTCTTCTCTTTGTCATCTGCCACTTCTGCATATCACTATGATGAATACAAGAAGAATTATCCTGATGTATCTGAATTCAGGCTAATCAACCGAAGAGAGCTCACAGATTGTCTAGATCCAAATCCATACCTACACATAAATACAAGTGTGACCTCTACATTGGCTAATGAAGCATATGTGACTGTAACAGTTGGCGGTGTCCTTGTGCCAGATAGTTCAGACTGGATTGGCATGATTTCTCCTTCCAATGCAAGGTAGCTTATAAGTGCATATTGCTTAATTTCATTTGCTTTGGCTTGTATTTTATGTTAGAATCACAAATTAATTTTTAGTTTATAAATGCAGCGTTGATTCTTGTCCCGATAGTTCGGCGAATTATTTACAAACAGGTGACACGAGCATTCTGCCTCTTCTATGCCACTATCCAGTCAAGGTTCATGATCTGAAAATTACTTCTTGATTATAGTCCTATTTTATAGTAAGAGTAAGATGATATTAAGTGAACTGATTTGATTAATATTGCACAGAGTCAGCTTAGTTGTGTTATGGGATATAAAACAAGAACACATATTAAAACATAATTTTAACACAATATGGCTTCTATACCCACTTATCACACTACTAATATCGCCTTTCGCCAATATGTACTAATTCCATGAGCTGTGACCATTAACTGTGCTAACAGTTTGTTTCGTGACAATTAATATACCACTAATAAAATTACTATATGCATATATCATCGTTTCATTGTTAGAGTAAAACTATTTTCATATAATTAAGTTTTATTGTATTTTATCATTCTTCTAAAAGTTATCAGGAACATTTTGACTCTTGAGTCGTGACCGTTAGACTATTTGAAGATAGTTTATTTCCAATCATTATCTTTTCTTCTTTCCACAAATAATTAAGAAGGGCAAAGTTACGGAAAACTAGGGATTAAATCAATGAAAATATCTAAATCTGTAATAACAGTTGCCAAATGCATGCCATGGGTCTTTATGTGGAAATTCCTTAACTTTGCAAGCTTTAGGTGGATCATGCACTACAACTGTGGTCATTTGAAGAAAAAAGAAGGATGCCATTTAAGCAAAAATATCTAATTTCTGATTTATAGAGTGGTTGTCATTTTGGTAGATAAAGTGTTACCTGATGGACTTTACCGGTTATGTGATTGATATTTGTATGTGAATTTGTGCATTACAAGTCTACAATATTTAAAATGCATAGCCGAACCTATGGTGCCACTAGTCTGGCCCATTGAACATTTCAAGGAGGTTGCATTACATATATTTATGCTTGTTCATAACTTGCAAAGAAAATCAGTTGTCAGCCAAATAAATGAGTTTATATTAATTCTAAAATCCAGGTGTCTCTCGGTACGAAGTATAGCACAAACTTATCAATTTGACAAATCGTTGAAATACTTCTGATTGCTCAGAACTTAAATCTTCATACGCAACAATTTCATGCATCTTTCTACTTCATGGCCTTTTATTTTTTTTTCTTTGGAGTTTCTATTTAAAATCAACTTTCATAATTTCAGGCACAATATCTGAGCAATGACCCCAACTACATCAGTTGTTCCAAAGAAGAATGTGTAGAGAAAGTAGGAGGCATCTGTTTACAATACGCATGTCTCGGATCCGTGACTTTCCACATCGTCAACATTCGTACTGATATTGAGTTTGTGTTCTTCACTGGTGGATTTAGCTTGCCTTGTGTGCTCAGAAAAACGAATCCAATTAAGTTTGCCAACCCGTCTGCTCCACTTTACGGACATGTATCGAGTATTGATTCAACAGGAACGTCGGTATGTACTGAAAACACCTCAATACCTCATGCAAATATGCAATGATATATATATGTAATCAGTGTTTAACCTCTCTGCCAGTGCCCTTGGGTTATAAAATTCTATACTTTACCAGACAGAATCGTTCCACTAAGCATTCCAACTGGTTGAAACATCTTATATGTATACCAGCACCAGTGATCTGAACAGGTATGATACTGTGCGCACCTCCGCACAAATATACTCATCTTAGAAGGATTCCAGCTGGTGGCTACACTGATGAATATATAATATATTATATAGAATAAAACAGCTTATATGACCGAATTCTAAGGATTGGCAGGATCAAAGCTCTTTAGGAATATTTTTTTGGATTTACGGGAATTCAATGTCTTGATTAGATGAAATACTCAAATTGATAAAAGAGGAAGATGAGAAGAAAACAGGAAAGAAGAAGCATCAGAGCTACATTCTGACCTTTCAATACAACCTTTTACAAATGACCCTACAAACTATTACAAATTACATTTATTCATTAACACCCTTGTAATTATCTCACAAAGTATTCATAATTGATTACTTTCCAACACAAATTAACTTCACTTTTTGTCAATTGAGCTTATAACTGGTGTGCAATTGTGCATGTCTTTTTGTTCTGCTTGTGGTAGATGAGGTTGACATGGGTTAGTGGAGATAACACGCCACAACAGGTGCAATATGGAAGCGGGCAATATTCAACATCAACAGTAAAAACATTCACAATAGCTGATATGTGTAGTAAGGACCTTGCTGCTTTTTCCATGCTAGTTCTCTAATCGTTTGTTCATTTTCAATTTCTCATATTTATGATGTAAAAACCAGGTTCTAGTGGAATTCCGAGTCCGGCAAAGGATTTTGGGTGGCATCACCCCGGCTACATCCACTCCGCTGTAATGACTGGCCTCCTACCTTCCACTACCTACTCATATAAATATGGAAGGTACAATTTCTACTCGTATATAAGGGATTACCTATAGCTGCAATGTTGCATACTGATACTTCCCTTTAGTGATTTCTTCGATCTGATTGCATGCGTACTAAAAGTTAACATTACACAATATATACTCTGTACAGTTCCTCAGTTGGCTGGAGCAGTAGCCTGAGTTTTAAAACTCCACCCGCCAGTGGAACTGCCAATTTAACCTTTGTTGTATATGGTGACATGGGAAAAGCTCCTCTTGATCAGTCAGTAGAGCACTACATTCAAGTAAATATCTCCTTTTGTTCAACCTTTTCAAAATTATTCCTTACCATGTTACGACTTTTGGCTAAAATATTACAATCATTCAAAGTAAAACATGTCAAAGTTACTGGCAACACAAGGTGCAGGTACTAACATATAAAATATACCAATAATTAATCAACTATATAGATATGTAGATAAAAAAATGAAGTATTTAGACTGGACAATGATTGTAATATTTGTAATTCTTGATTTTCAGCCCGGATCAACTTCTGTTGCTTCAGCAATAACGAAAGATATTGATGTGCATCACATAGATTCAATATTTCATATTGGTGATATTAGTTATGCCACGGGCTTTCTTGTCGAGTGGGAATTTTTTCTAAAACTTATTGAACCATATGCTTCTCGTGTCCCATACATGGCAGCAATTGGAAACCATGAAAGGTGATTTTTTATTTTGTTTTGAGGTGAACAAGATTATGACTTGTTTTGCTTCAATTGATCATTTCTTATAATAAATCTTTACGTTGATTTCTTATATATATCTTAAATTTGCAAGCTTTAAATTTAACAGTACATTATTAGACTCTTCTTCCATATGTTCTACTTGAAAGTACAAGTTGAGTCTTGTTCTTCTGTAAGCTTCGAGAATTTTGAATTATTGATGGCACAAAATTAGCACAAAATTCTATTTGTATCAAATTTACTTCGATTGAAAAGCCTACTGATAAAACATAAAGACAAAATCCAAAATTTAGAAGGGCCTCTATACAAAAGCAGTGATATTTGAACTTCATTATTTGACATCTTTGACAATATATTAAATTATAATAACTTCCACAGGGATTATCCTGGGTCAGGATCAGTATATTCTTTGACTGACTCAGGTGGTGAGTGTGGAGTACCATATGAGACCTACTTTCAAATGCCAGTATCTGCAAAAGACAAACCATGGTACTCAATTGAGAAAGGACCAGTACACTTCACTGTGATTTCAACTGAGAATACATTTTCTTCTGGGTCAGAACAAGTAAGATGAATTCTAATGTCATTTTTATTTTGATATATGTTGACTACATTAACTTTACTTCCGGAACCTAATTTTAGTGGTATTGTGATATCTAGTATAAATGGATAGATGCAAATTTGGCGGCTGTTAACCGAAAGACAACACCTTGGGTGGTTTTCGCAGGGTAAATTATATCCTAATTCTATAGCAGTCAAACAATGCTATATTCAGATATTTCATTATAGTAGCTACTTGAAAAGTCCAGCTTATTTATTTTGTGATATTTTTTCAGACATAGACACATGTATTCATCATCCTCAGATCCTGATAGCACATTTGCTGATTCTATCGAACCGCTCCTTAAAAAATACAAGGTTCAAAATTTACTTAAATATTTAGAATGAATAGGGGCAGAGCAAATGATGTGGTTTTGTAATTAAGAAAAATGTCAATTCCTTACTTTGTTTTCATTTACCTCCTGCCCGGGTTAATTTTTCTGAATCATATACATTGGCCATTAACTATGGAGTTTCATAATCGAATGAAGAATATAGACAAAGTTAGATGGAGTAACATTTGCAACTGCACAAACGTGGTATTTGACTGCCAAAAAATAAAATTTTCCTTGCAAAAATATATTTATGGTTCCCACAAAATTTTGAAATTTGTTGCTTAATACTTTTGATAATTTCAATTATTGTTTAGGTGGATTTGGCATTGTGGGGTCACGTGCATAATTACGAGAGGACTTGTGCAGTATACCAAAAACAATGCCTAGGCATGCCAATTAAGGATGCAAGTGGAATAGACACTTACAACAACAACAATTACACGGCACCGGTTCAAGTGGTAGTAGGAATGGCTGGATTCACCTTGGATACTTTCCCAATCACCGTAAGTTTCTACACTAATCTAAGTTTTCCTTTCTTGTGCCATTATTTTCGGTCTTTTCGCTGGTGCAGTAGAAGAAGAGGGATTGAATAATAATTGTACTCAATTACTAAGGCACCAAGTTGGAGCTTGGTAAGACTTTCAGAATATGGTTTTGCACGCGTAACTGCAACAAGAAGTGAACTATTATTTGAGGTTAGTAATTGTTAATTTTAACTGGTATATTGATTTTAGAATATTTGAACTCACTGTACTGGATCTTTGTTACCCTTTGTGCTTTACGGGTACGTTCTCCTAACTAAATAAGTCATAACTCATGCCATACAAGCTAAAATAAGTGTAGGTTGTTCTGAATTTCTGCTCTTCATTGGAGTTTAAGGCCCCATTTTTTGCTGATAATCTTGTTTTGTATTCATTCCCTTTTCAGTTTGTGAATTCAGACACATCGGCTGTTCATGATCAATTCAAGATCATAAAGCAGTACTGATTCAACATCACGATACTGATACACACAGTCTCTTATACTCGCGGAAGCTTATATTGTTTATCAGTGCTTTTTGTGTGAAAAAAATAAAGGATTTCCTTTTGCATTGTAATAAATAAACTTCTATGGTAAATGCCAGTATCTTCTTTTTCTGTTATAACATTTAATCTGGTTTTACTTGGAAAAAGTTAGAACTTACATATCAATAGAAAATTTTGAAAATATACTTTGCTTTCCAGATTGTCCCATATTTTCTGTAGTTAATGATGGTTATGCTTTGAGTTCTAGGATGGAGGAAGATCTTGATTGTGTTTCATGTTTCTTAAGAAATGTAGTTGAAGTTGGTGTAGTTGTGGTGGCATTGCTAAAGTTTTTTTCTAGATATTGAAGTGGCATTTGCTCTTCTTAAGGATATATAAGTGTGAATAAAAAGCTCCCCAGCTATGAGAAAGAGTCTATTTGACTAAAATCTTTGAGCTAAATTCTTAAATGGTCTGATAGAAAGAGTCCGACTAAAATCTTGGAACTAAATTCTTAACTGGTACTTATTCTGATACCATTAGATACAGCAAGATCGTTTCTCTGATACAAATTCTTCAGCAACATTCCCATTACGAATCAGGAACATCTGGAGCACAAATACCTTTTTTTCTTATTACCTCACAACCTCCTTTATTTGCTGGTGAATCCATATGTGGCTGCCGCAGGAAGAGAGATTCCAACATAACTGATATCTATCTGGAAATCAAGAGTGATCCAAACCTGACATAATCCAACCAAACACAACCCCAAATACTTGTTTTTCTGGTCTATCACCAACCGATTGACTACTAAATTATCTTTAAAAGTCCAAAATCTTATTATTTCTCTTGGTGACATTAGTCTACAGTTGGATATAAGAATGTTAGTATATTTAACAAATGTTAGTGGAGGTGTATCAACCATAGTTTCTGATTTCCATGTCTGGTGAAAACTGAATTTATATGCAAGCTTTACCTAACATTGCCAAAGTGGATATTCTTAATTGCCTTCTCACACCGACCAAAAAAGGTACAGAAAAATCAATGATAACAGCAACCTCATTTCATTTCTTGGGTTGTTCATCTTCTTCTGCTTATTTAACTTGTTCTTCACGTTGGAGTGGATCCGTGCACATCTAACATTAAAGCAACTTGGTGGCAGAGTTTATTCTCTGTCAACCCTCTACAAGAAAAAAAAAACAATTTCTTCAGATTTGAAACAGGCAATTAATAGATTGTACTATCTACGCCATTTAAATCGCATTTTGTGCCCAATGAAAAAAAAATCAAGTTGAGTCTCCTTAATCAAAGTCAATTTTATTAATTATACAACAATCCCTGTGCTGTGGAGTTGTTGATCCCAAATGACAGATTTAAACCATTCATCTGTGGCAACCGCTAATTGCATCTCACAAATTAAGAGTTGTTGATCCTAACCTCAACTGAGATCTATTCCTTACTTCTTTGCATTAGATTGAAGTTAAATTTGAATCCCCCAAGGGTTCTATTAACCAAATGTACACCAGTTCAGTAAAATTTTAAAAAATATGCATAATCCGGAATCCAAATCCAATACTTCGCGATTGCTATTCTAAATTTGTATTACTAGCATTTCGAATTTGGAAGAGGGAGAGATTCAGAGAGCGTGTGACGTTACAGTGGAACGCGAACTCGCTACACGAGTTGACATCTCACAATGACATAGTTCAGATCCAGCCCCATATGCGATGTTTTGTTTCAATTGGGCTTTTCTATTGGGCTTTTCTGCAAGAAAGCAAAGTCTGGATAAAAACAGTGGTTTCTTCCAAATGGGCCATTTTAAATAAAAGAAAAAACATTGTGTTATAGAATTATGGATTGAGTTTAGCTGAGCTCAAGTGTAAATCGTGAGCGTTGTCTTACACAATTTCACTCTGAGCACAAATGTTTGAATCTCACAAGTCATATTTAATGGAACTAACATAATTTCTTAGATCAGAAAAAAAAAAAAAGCTAAGGAAACATAATCTTTCTTTTTACATTATCTTCAGCCAATTTACCAAATTGTCCAGAAAAAGTAAGAGGTAATATTAAACAACAGGCACAAATGATACTAAATTTCGTTTTTTACGCTGTTTAAATAAAAAAAAAAGATATTTAAAAAATGATATTAAATATGATGTAATATTAGTAATATTATTTTTTAGTTATATCATTTAGTGACAAGTGACGTACTATTTTTCAATATTTCAGTTTTCCTCTGTGATTAAATTAATGCCTGAACGAATTGTCGCAGTGTCCTACAAAAGTAAATTTGTTCTTGTAACAAATCTACCAAGTTATAAAATTTATAGCCTCGTAAAAAGATTATTAAACCACCTGAGCCCCTACTCTTATATAACCACAAGTGAACACAACTTTTTTACTAATGCGAGCATGACGAGCTAATATAGGAATGACCAATTAATATAATTTGGTAAATCAACAGCCTAATTATTATTTTGCATTTATCATTCCTTCAAAATCACAAAGGGAGGGTAAGGTCTCTCTCCTTGATTTCATTTCCGATGTTATTTTCGGAGATATTAGGACCATGTTATTCTCAGATCTGATCGTCATATTTTGATTTAATGGATAAAATATACAATACATCGCGTCACGTGCAGTCTATCTGTGTCGTCTGTTGAAATTTGATGGTTAGATCAAAGATAACAGAGTGTTGTTATTCTCAAGAATAACATCACATAAGGGGTACTCTCCCTCTATCTGTCTCTGATTTAGACCACCTGTATATTTTCCAAACAAAAAAAAACTTTTCTGATCAACATTTTTCAATGTCTGAAAATTAATCTTTGTCAAGTCCTATCTAGTCTAGTATCGCTGTCTCGGAAATCCAGCTCTTTTTTTAAAAAAAGTTACTCAAATCTGAAAATAATTTTCAGCCCTAAAATATTACGAGTATTAAATGATTTAATTATAAATAATCCATCATTAATTATAATTAATTCTCATTTTACACGTTTTCTGTATTCAATCAATACGAAATAATTGCCTTAAAAATATATTATACATTGCGCTACGTTACACTGGATATCATGAAGTATTAAACGTATAAATATAATACATATAAGTTCAACATTGTTATTGATACTTAGACATCTCCAAATCCAACATTATCTATTATGTTGATTTCTACTCAAGCAAAATCTTATATATATATAAAGGTTGAATATCTTAGCTACAGTACTTATTAACAGAGTTTTCACTGTAGCACGCTTATTAACAGAGTTTTCATTGTAGCGTGCTACAGTGAAATCACTGTAGCATTTTTTTACTGTTGTTTTTTATTTTTTATATTAATTAAACAGTTTATTATAATTTTATTATTGTAATACAGAAATTTAAAATTTAACTTTTTCGCACGGAGCGCGAGCGCGTACTACTAGTAAGTATTGATTCTTAAAAAATTTCTTTTGCCAAACACATGCAACTTGTTTTACTTAATTTGAATGGTTAATTAATTTGATTATTTGAAATCACGTTCGCACGAGCGCATTAACTACAAAAATGACAAATTAATCCATTAATTAAAGATTTAATTAATCATATTATTCTTTTCAAATGGACCCCATATATACAAAGTAAGCAAGATTAATTTCTAATCACCAAAGAATTGACCAAGTCAAATTAATGTGAACACGTTTTGCTTACACCATCACTATGTCATAATTAAAATTAAGGAGCTAAAAAAAATGCTCTCATAAAATGTTCATACCAAACTTCCACCAATGAATTAAAGAAACATTGACAATGGTGATGGGGCTTATACCTTCCAACTCCTGTGTAAACTTTCACTTTCAACATTATAAAAAAAGTACATCTTTAACCAAATTCGTCGTTTCTCATTACTCTAAAAATTAAGAAACAGATTTGCAAGGATTCTCAAGGTCTATTTAAATGAATGCTTATCAAAATTAATTTTAGTACTTTTAACATTATAAAAAAGTACATCTTTAACCCCTGTTGGTTGTGGCTCTATCAAGATTAATTAATTTTAGTACTTTTAAGTTCATGTACATGATCAAAATTTATCATTTTGCGACTAAAATATCATTTTAAGCGTCTCAATAGAGTAAAGTTAGTGTGTTCTTCAGCTTATCAAAATAACTGATGAGCCTAAAAAAATAATGAAATCGACTTTAAATGATAAATACGAACTATTGAAATCGATGAGAGCTAAGAAGCATCCTATTTTACTAAGACTATTAATATTTATATCAATATCTCAAATTACATCAAATTTTATTTTTGTAGAAACTTTTTATTTTTTGTGTTTTTTAAAGATGACCAAATTGTTGGTGCAATTCAATTAGGTACAGTCAAAAGAAATAAAATCCTAAACAATTGTAATTTCTATGTAAGAGCTAAAGTAATAAAACACAGCGGAAGTTTTACTTACTTGATATCATTCTCGTATTTTGTTTGGCTTTCAAGTAATATCACTAGATGGAAATCTATGCTTTTTCTTGTGTTGAGTGTCTTCTTCTTCACAACCAATCGCTCACGAGTCCTTCCAGAATAGTGTGGTTGTTCTGTCTTTTATGTAACTCACGAATCGAGTATAGATATTTGTCCTTAATGAAGAAAGACCAAAGGAGAATTTTGGTTTGACTGTAATATATGGTAAGACTAAATATACTTTGAAAAAGAGATTCTTCAATGAATTAGACAAACTACAGTCGATGTGGGGGGGAGGGAGGCGGGCTTGGATAATCATGGGGGACTTTAATGTACTTCGTTTTTCTTATGAAAAAAACAAACCCAAATTTATGTTTCAGGGACAAATATGTTTAACAAATGCATCTCATATAATCGATTGATGGAATATCCTTTATTTGATCGCAAATACACATGGTCTAGCTTAAGAGATATTCCTTGTCTAGCTTTATTAGATAGGATCCTATACAATAAGCATTGGGAAGAAGGAAGATATGCACTCTTAGATGGCTGTAAGTAGTTTACCTATATATAAATCAAACCATAATCCATTGCTGATCAAAGATGGGATGCAAGCAAGCTATAACAATAAGACTTTTAGAGTTGAAAAAAGATGGTTAGAAAATAAGGATTTTGTTAGATTGTTACCAAAATGGTGGAATGAATAAAAAGTTAGGATATGGCTTCCTTGTGGTGTAAAAAAATTAAAAATTTAAGGAAAAAAGTACAGGGTTGGACAAAGAATTACCAGGGGATATTAAAACAAAGAAAAATTAAATGTTGAAGAATTTGAATAATTTGCAATTAATTCAGGAAGAAAGGGATTGTTCTGAGGAGGAATCTGTGGAATATATCAATTGTAATAAAATCCTAGATAAGATATATGATGAGGAACAATATTACTGGTATGTGAGATCAAAGCAAAAATGGTTGCTAAAGGAGATAGAAATACTGCCTATTTTTATAAATAGACCACTGTGAGACAAAGGAGGAAAATAATAACCAAGCTAAAGATAAATGATAGGGATGTAACCGACCCAGAGATTATTGAAGCTCATGTGCTGAGCTTTTACAAAAAATATATTTGGTATTCTAGGAGATACATATGTACAGATGGATCAAAGCTTTTGGAGAGATAAAGATAAGATCTCTCCAAAAGATGCAATTGGATTAATTCAGCCTTTTGGATAGAAATTATTGATCATGATAAATAGAAATTTTAGCCGTTCATTTGTGAGATTTGACACTCAAGCACGGAAGGCACTGTGCTTGGCCAAGCACCATAACCCTACTATATATATATATATATATATATATAGGAGTGACGCTAAGGTGTTCCGCAAAGCACCAAACGCATTGTACTTCGCCTCATATCTTCGATTTCAAAGTCTAAACGATCGATTCAAATCGTTGAACTTGATCTTCATATTAAAATCTTCTTGGAGACCGTATTTTACATTTTTTTTGAATTTCTTTACTATTTTTTAGAGAGGTCGAAAATCATTCATATCGGTTGATCCAGAGATCATTAGATTAACCAATTTTTTATCCCTTTAAAAAATTGTAAAAAAATAAAATATATATAAAATTCGGTCGTCAAAAAGAATATAATATGAAGATCAAATTTAGCAGTTGGATCGATCGTTTGGACTTTGAAATCGCATATATGAATGTGAAGTACGTGTTTGGTATTTTGTGGAACACCATAGCTCATTCATATATATATATATATATATATATATATATATGAAAATTAGAAACGACATGTCAGTCGATATGACGGAAAGGTAAGTTTCAAAGAACATGTTACCGACATATATAATGTAAACAGCGATTTGATTAAAACATTGATTCAATCCCCTTTCTTAATAAAATATGATTATCACATAACTATCACACTTAGCCTCTAATCCTCCAATCAAGGTATTTGACATTTTGATTTTGACGCAGCAATAACAAAAGGTGAAGTAGTAGGGGTCCGAATCTGCCACTACAACAAAGTTAGCCTGTCGAAACGAATACTTTCAGACGGACTAATTACCGCCTTAATAAGCCAATGTACAGACGACATATGCCCCATCGTTTGAGCGCACATGTTTCCGTCTCACTAAAATTTTTTAACTTTTAACTTTTTTTTCTTCTTCCAAGTTTCAACACACCACTAAATGACAAAATAAGCTTTTCCATTTTTTACTTATTATTTAGCACAGCTGTCGGCATACAAAGAAGTGAATTGAATAATGTTATGCGTAATATTTATTTATAGTATTCAAAATATTGTATCAAATCAGAATTTACTTGAAATCTTATTCTAATCTTTAATATAGAAAAAAAACTTTCCTATATTAGGGTATAAATTTTTATATCAATGATATTATCATTATAAAAAAATAATAAAGCCATCTTATGAAAATATATAAATTATAAGGATTGTTTAATATTTTCTTGTATGTAGACCGAATTAGCATAATTATTATATTTCAATTAAATATTGAGATTACTCACTTAATTTAACAACTTTTGTATGAATCATTGTATTAATATATATATGGTCTCGTTACTTTCATTAAGATAATATAATATAATATAATATAGTATAGTATGATACAAAATGTAATATATAATATAATATGAGTAAAGTTATGGTGTTCCTAGAAGCATCAATGTCTCTCGTGCTTTTAACTACAAAAAGATCTTTGATCACATTTAAATTTGATTTGTCATCCTCAATAAATTATTTATATCTTTAAATACATGTTTTGATTTTTTTATGAAAATGATCTAGTTTTAGGTATAAGCATTGATTACTTTATTATTATTTTGGAGTCACTTTTCAATATCTAAAACAAATACTTAAAAAGCTCTAAAAGTAGAAAAATTGTGTCCCTTACAAGATGTTGATATAAAGAAATTATTGAGAATGATAATTCAAAATCTAAAGGTGTTTAAGAAGACTTTGAGTTAAGAGTTACGATATAATATAATATAATATAATGTAATGTAATGTAATATAGTATGAGTTAGGTTATTGTAAAAACATTTGCACTTCAACCCGAAGTGCAAACGGTCTGATTTATATTTTTTCTAACCCGAAACACTAATTTAAGTTGCTCTATAGATTCTTCATATTGAAATCTTGTAGGAAATCAAATTTGTGATTTTTAGAGCATTCTAGTTATTTTTTATTTTTTTAAAACAGCTCTGAAGAGGTCATTTTTTAAATATTAAACAAGACTATTTTTAAAATATATTTAAAAATAGCTAGAAAGCTCTAAAAATTACGAAATTTGGTTTTCTATAATATTTTAATATGAAAAATTTATTTGACAACTTAAATTGAAATTTTGGACTCAATAAAATATAATTTGGACCATTTGCACTTCAACTCAAAAATATAATTTTTTATATAATTTCAATTCAAAATACTAAAGATTTGTTTAATAGTAAACAATAGAATTTCATGCAATATGCATGCAGAATACTAAAAGAATTAAATTTTGTTAGGTATATACTATTCTTTAGATATATATATATATATTTTTGTTGAAAAGTCGATTTACCATGGACGACATAGGTATCAATTTTATAGTTTATGAAGTGCCTTATCATTTATTGTTTCCGCCATTTTAATTTGTTTTAAATTGATCATCATAGATTAAGAGTATTTGTAAAAAAAATTCGTTTGATTTTCACGGAATAATAGTCTTATTACTATTTTTGTCCTTAGTTATCAGTTCTTAATGTAATATTTAACCACAAAAAAGCTACGATAAAAGTTGTGATTTGGACCATTCTTTCAAAAATTCTGTGTAGATTTATCAAGATCGTCTAAATCAACTCTTATTGTGCACTTCACCTGTAGTGGCTTATTTGTTTATACTTGGTAGGATGCAACACCAAGCCCGCACTGAGGGAGAAATAGATGAATTTTACTGAAATTTATGGTAGGAAATTTAGGCGTTATCTGTAACTCCTTATTTGCGCAGTTGTAGCAAAATTGGTAGGAAAACACACATATAGAAAGCTCACAAAAATGCCAAATTGACGTAATTTATTTTCTTTTAAATTTGTCGGTCTTATCAAATTGTCTCTATATCTACACCACCATTTATTTTTTTTCAAAAAGAATCTCTTTAATTAGAAGGCTGATATGTTGCATGTGTATGTTATTGTCACAAGCCTCCTCAACAATCTACAATCGGTATGTATTTTTCCTTGATCTTGCAATATTTCGCTTAATTTATTGTAGTACGGCTATAATCATTTTGTATTTTCTATAATTCTTCAAGCAGAGTTGATAAGTTAGGAAGAAATTGTTAGCTAGCTTCTATGAATACCGAGTCATTCGAGGTGAAGAATAAACTTGGTAATAATATTGTTGACAATTGTTTAATTTTTTATCAGCAAATTTGAAAAGTCTTTGCTTTCTTCTCATCTTATGGATATCTTATTTACTTGGGGTTCTTAAAGAACAAGTATATTTACTAAGATGGTGATAAGTGTTGAATTGCTTCTCTTCGTATTTTACCATAAAAACTAAGTTGTATTTCTAAAAGTTTATTCATGTTTGCTTCCTCAAAACAGAGGATTAGACATGGATCCGAGAACAATTCTTATAGATGATTTAGATTACTCTAAGCTCACATGTAATTGATAATTTTTTATAGCAAATTAAAACTAATCGTGCCTATTTCGTTCTTTCTTTGCAGGATCATCAGGCATGTCACTTAACATTTAGTCAGGATGTGGTCTTTGATACTACTTCTAACAGAGAGCTGCACAGAGTGATTTCAGCAATCTGGCACAGTTGTATCGATTCATTAATTTATTGTACAAATTATTAGATTGTGGGGGAATGAATGATTCAATTTGATATTATGATATGTATATAGATATTTTTTCGCAGTTGATGTACTTTTGTCATGAAGATTATATATGTAAAAACATTGAGTGCATGAGCCGTTTACTTATGGTTTATATTAATACTATATATCTTTTATTGTTTATTTAAATTAAATATTAATTTTGAAATACTGCCTTTTGTCTCTACAAGAAATAAATATGAACTGTTTTGTTGTTTCGCCAAATTCTGGGTGTACAATTATACACACCTAGGCACGCGGATAGTTCGTCCAAAAAATATAAATATGTGCACTCAATCCGTCTCTAATAATTACAAATTTGGATGGTCAATGTCTCTAAATATTAGAAATATAAACGGCTCATTCGTCCTTAAAATTTGTACTAGAATCAGTCAAGCCGTCCAAAAGGTGAATTCATACAGACGATTGACTTGTCTCAAGGACGAAAGTCTAGAGACGGTTCTTTTTCGTCTCTACGATACTTTGAAACGGTAATTCTTGCAACAGATTTAGGACGGACCTATTACCGTCCATAAATTTTTCTTCGGATGGACTTAACCATCCTTATATACATAAATATCCGTCTCAACAAGCATCTTTTGTAGTAGTGTGCTGCTCGTAAATCCCTGCTTGTTTTCCTGCTTGTCTTCGATCCGACCGCTCGATCGCCACGGACGGCTGTGATTTGATTCAGGGAGCAGATGCTTTGGCCGTTAGATGATTTTTGAACGGTCCAGATCGAAACAAGCAGGAATTTACGAGCAGGAGATCCGGTTCCAAGTAGTAGATAAGAAAGTGTACATGTCATGTCTAGCATTCAGACAATGGGAGCATCTTCCTTCAAGTAATTATACAAATTAATTAATATTTCTTTATCACTTCATCATTTGAATACTTTTTAGTATTAATTTCAGAAGTATTTTCATCTATCACTACAATCATTTTATAATCTATACTCTATGGTTGAAGAAAAATTAATAGAAGAATTAATATAGAATTAATGCGGCAACATGTACAATACAAATGGGCTCTTTTTTTAAATAATAAAAAGTGTGTGAAACACGTGTACATGCTAGTGGACAAAATGATTCCTTAATATAAATATATAATGCATGTAGATTTAGGGGGAAAATAGTTTTTTTTTTCAATTTGACAATTATTAGTTTGATAATTTCTGGATCACAAATACGGTTGCAAGAAATATTCGTAGCTCGTGGGTCCGTATTTGACTCGTCAAAAATTCGTTATTAATTCGTTCGTTACTAGATCGAGCTGTTAACGATACGAGCTGGTAAACTCATTATGTTAAGGAGCCGATCTTGAACTATGTTCAGCTCAACTCGTTAACGAAGATCGAACACATGTTATATAAAGTTAATTGATAGATATTAATATCTATCTTCTATAGTTGAGTACAAGTTGTACAATATTAATTAACATATAGTCTAGGGGTGTCAAAAATATTCGTAGCTCGTGGCTCGTCCGTGTTCGACTCGTCAAAAACTCATTATGAACTCGTTCTTCACCAGCTCGTTATGAACTCGTTTGTTACCAGCTCGTTCGTTAAGTAACGAACCGATCTTGAACTTGATTCAGCTCTATTCACAAACTTCATATAAATTTTCTTCAGCAACTAAATGAAAACTCGTAAATTTTGTACAATTTCATAGCTTCACCTGCTCGTATGCATGATGCAACAAGACTTTTTGCGTCACATGAAATTTAGTGGACACAAGTTAGAAATCGAGAATGAACTATCAATCTAAATTTATTTGTTTGATGTACCGCATATAATCTGTATCCCGGAATAATGGTCAGCGGACAGTATTGTTACGCTGTAAATTTGTTGGTGTTGTGACAAAAATACTGTGCAGGCAACACTCGTCGCTGTAGCAGCGATGAGAATGCAGAAAGTCCACTGCTGCTGACCATTTCAGGAGATGTGAATTCATAAAGCTGGGACCAACTGTACATATATAACACAGCAGATGGTGCTTTATTTTTTTTAATTAAGTTGTTTTTTTTTGTGTGTGGATGTTTTTTGTAACCTTTTTTCTCTTCAATTCTTTAGAAATTAATACAAATGGCATTAAAGATATGGAGCTCAAAAGAGTCAAGATTTTCAAGCCACGCCCACTTTATTTCTGTGGTCCGAAAAAACAGAGAAAACTTTGAAAAATATCTCCAATTTACACGTTGAAAATTTGGCATTATATAATAGTCAAATTTGACCGTCACTTAGTTCACTGTTTTGTAGTAACAAATATGAATTTATTACAATAAATGTTTAGATTTCATCCGTTACAAAGTTGAATCTTTTTCGCTACACTTTAAATACATAGGATTTTTTTTAGCTTTTGATTTTCTTTACATGTCATTGATAGGCGAGCCGAACGATTTTTTTTTCTGAATGATAAATATATTTTCACTTAAACAACAACGACTAAGACGAAAGTGAATTCACATCTTCTGAAATGGTGATCAGCAGCTGCATTCTCACCGCTACTACAGCGACGAGACTGCATGCATAATGATTTTGCTATAGTATCAATAAATTTACAGCATAACAGTACTGCTCGCTGATTATTTATAATCCTGCTTTATTCCCGCATTATTCCGAAAAATACGAATTCGACGAGAGTATGATGTAATAATTGCCTAACCTATAGAGAAGGTATACAATGATTAATATATGCTTCAAACTCCTCTTTTCCATCCTCCAGGTGGCATGAATTATACACTGACTAAGAAAGAAGTCAATAGGTTGGTAAAATATACGGTAAATGTTAGGTGAAATATTACTAGGTAAAGTTGCAATTAATAGACGTTCGCTTAGCACCATACTGTATTTTTTATTCTTTTATTCATTGCTCGTAGGAGCATGCATGCACCATACTGTAGTTACTTGTGTATATATAATTGTTGCTTCTGGATTATAATAATTTAATTATATCACTTTGAAGGCTATTATTGCGTTTGATCTTAGAGGGGCCTATAATTATGTATAAACCTTTGCTTCAAAGCTTAGATTCAAGTTTTTATTTAATAGGAGGGGCCAAGTATAAAGTATATTTCCTGATTACAAAAACAAAATTATAAATACACGGATTTTTTATTTATTTTCTATGATGATAACCAATTTTTTTTCTAAAACAACTTTAGCAAGAAGGAAGCTTAAGTTCTCTTTTTTCTTGATATCATAAATCAATAAAGGCATATTATACAGCAGCCAGTTATTAATTATTGTTTCCATTAGTTAGCATCATATTGTGCAATATAATGATAACCTATTAAATTTAGGGACACATGTACAGTAAAAAAATTCTCATAAAATGGGGCAAAATTTCACACGGAACATGTTTTAATAATTATTGTAGTTGTAAGCATATTTTGTAATTTTTTTAGAAAAAACACAGAATCGGAAACTTTTCAAAATAGAAAGGTGACCACAGAAAGAAGATTTAACAATCCCATAAAATAACGGTTATTAAAGAAATTATTAAACACCACTGACAGAAGTGCAAAAAAATCTCTAAAGATAAGACAACGGTTATTTTAAATAATCGTTGGCGTAGTAAGAGCTACATCAACGGTTATTTAAAATAATTGTTGCCTTATCTTTTGAATTTTTTTAAAATCTAATGCAACAATTTTTGAAATAACTGTCGCCGTAGCTCCACGTACCTACGCCAACAATTATGTTAAATAGTTGTTGTCCTATCCCCACACTAGTTCTTAAAATAGTGCTCTTGCGTCTCTTCTTCCTCTCTCTCTCTCTCTCTTCCTCCTGGCCGCCTCTACAACTCTAGCAGATCATATATGCTAGAGGTGTGGAGGTGATTTAATTCACCGATCTCTATCACACACACAAACTCAAATCTTCGTGTGTTTTTCTCCTCTCGTCGACGCCTTCAACGGAGCATGGGAATAACGTAGCTCAGAAGATGGTTTATACATAGGATGTATAAGCATTGCAAAGGCTTCACATAGGATGTACAAGTCAAGAGGAGCATGATGGCATGTGCAACAAGCGAAACAGAGCCTCACAGAGGCTTGCATTACAGTAATGCATGGAAACTCCTCATAACAGGTCTCCAACCCGTCACAATGAATTGTGAAGGGGTTGTAACAGGTGTCTAAGGAGAAGAGGACAACAGTCAATACAAAAGGAGGTGTTTGGCAGAGACTTGCATTATAGTAACGCAAGCAGACATGTCACTATTAACTTCAACATTTCCTTTATTTTATTGATTTGCAAACAACTTGAATTTAACTATTTATGAATTTGCAGGTGATGATTTGAGTATAAATGTAGAGCTTGTCGAAATCTTTCCAATGCTTCAATAAAATATTAAAATCGGAGTTACAAGTCAAAAGTTATGGTCATTTGAAGAATGATATTTTCTCTGGAAATTCCAAATCGTTACCAACCCGTTATAACGGGTTAGAAAATGATATAACATATCAGAATCCGTCATAACGTGTTACTATAGTTGCTGTAACGAAAGGGCTATTTCTAGATCAAAATAGAGCTTCACAAAGATTTGCGTTACTGTAATGTATAACCAACTCTACACAATGGATTTCGCACTTGTTATAACGGATTCCAACATGTCCAATGGGTTTCTAAAAGAGAAGGGTCTAGAAGTCAGTCAGTCAGAGAAGTAGACAAGGGCAAAACTGAAAAGGTGCCAACCCGTCATAACGAGTTATGTAACGGAAGCAACCCTGATCAAGATTTCAAGACTCTAAGATGTGCCCAGCCTATATATACTTGGAGGATACGAACCAAAAGCATCAAGAAAGCCCTTCCCAAGTTTACAAACATCTAATTGAGCACCAGAAAGAATACAAGTCTTCTCTTTCAGCATCCACACCTTGAGAGTGTTCAGGGTAGCTAATTCTCTAATTTTAAATTCGAGAGAATACTTTGTTGTTGTTTTAGTTTGGTGAACTACGTTGTGTTGTCAAGTAGTTCATCCCCATCCTTTATTGTATTATCAATCAGACACGTTTGACTTTGTAGAGCGGTGTAGCCCCTTGCAAATGTTTAGGAACCTATGATAGATTGTCTTGTTGATAAAAACCTAAGATAGGTTCCACAATTGTAAGAACATTTGTGATTTAGTAAAGTCAGTCTCGAAAGGTATTTTTAGATTCGGAGGTTTCGTGAATGTAGGCCTAGTTTGTTTGAAGGTTGAACCACGTTACATAGTGTGTTTCCTTGCTATCTTGCTCCCTCTCACTCAATCTTTTACTATATTTGCACTTTATTTCTTGAATTGCTCAATTGATATTTGTACTTGCCTGATTATGATTTTAGCTAGGTAATTAAGGTCTAAAAGTTTGAATTATAATTGATAAAAAGCTTTTGCACTCATAATTGACCTTAGGATCTCATTCTAACAATTGGTATCAGAGCCCAATGGTTCATACCTTGCTAATTAGATCAAATTTTGATAGTTCTTGACCTTGTCTTGTGAGAAATGGCTTATCGAATGTTTATCAAAGAACCACCTACATTTGGAGATAGTTGCAAAAACTTTGAAAATTGGAAATTGCGCATAACTATCTGAGCTAAACATGAATGATGAAATAGGTTAATTGATCAAGAGAAATAATGATCTTGCTTGTGATCATATACTCAAATTTGTTGATAAGTCCAGATGAAAAATGCTTAGTAGGATAAGTAGTGCTCATAAAACGTGGAATTGTCTTTTAAACAAATTCGAGAGTTAGACTAAATCTAATTGCATAAAATCAAGTGTTCAAAATTATAGGCAAATGCTTGAAAACAAAGGCAAATCTTCTTCAACTACGAAGATGAAGAAGAACACATTAAAAAGATATGGTGAACAAGACTTGAAGAGAGCGAACTTTGCTAATAAGCAGCACTTGATGGTACACAAGAGGAGGAGTAGAAAGCAAACTAGCCTTGATTGTCAACCAAAAGAAGTCATACATGGAGATTATACTTGAAACAATAAATTAAGGAAAACAACATCACCGACCAGGAGCAAATTTGAATTATGAAATCAATGGTTAAATGAGAATGAAAAATACGCAAAAGAAAGAGAAAAAGCACTTGCAAATGAGGAGGCTTCACAAAGTCTTGCAAAAGAAGGTGCAAGTACAAAAAGAGAATATAGCTCAAGAAAAGACAAAGACTCCAAGTGCTCAAGTTATTGAGGCTCCTAACCGAACCAGTACAGTAGCTTTCAATGAGAGCTCTAAAGAGTAAGTAATTATTGAGAATATTTGTGAAGAGTCAATTATTTTTTGGATAAAGATCAAAAGTTTTTTATTGTGACTAAGCTTAAAAGTTACTTGATGAGTCCAAAAAGTCTTTGGATATTAATGATGTTATGATCAATGATCTTAAAACTAAGAATAAATTGCTAAAAAATAGGATAAAAGACCTTCAGAACAAAGTCAATTAACTGAATTACATTTCATGTTCCTTTCATATATAGACATTGACCATAGAAAAAAACCAAAATATTTGCTAATTATCCAAAAAAAAATTTCCGTACAAGTTAAACCTACAACGCTAATTGATGAAAATCTAACTGAGTTCTCCGTTGAGGAAAAATCGGTCTGAAAAATTAATCAAATTTTTTTTTGCAAAATTATACATCATTTAACATAAAAAATATCTTTCAAGACGTGACATAGCCGCGCTGCGTTTCCTAGTATGTATAACAAGAGATACACTAAGCCAAGTTCACTAAATCTAATTCTAAAAAGGTGGTAAACAAACATAGAGTTAGAAATAATTATAAAATTATCAACTATCATAGAGCTCAACTACCAAAGTTTTATGTTAGAGATAGATTTGGTAGATTCCATACGCTAAATGGTGACAAGAAACTTGGTAATAATTTTCAAAGAAAAAGTTATAATGGTGCTTTTCAACCGAGTTACAACCCCAGATGTATGCTAAATTATTACAAGAAATTTGATAATAATTATCAAAAAAAGAGATACAGTGGTACTTTCCAACCAAATTATCACCATAGGAATGTCAAATGATTATAATGAGAGATTTAGATCAATGATGAGTTATTGGAGACCTAAGAATCAAATTGACTATGATCATAACAACATTAACTCCAATACTATCTTTTATTCATCTTGTTTGAAGTTTGGACATCAAGAACATTTTTATCATCTTAGAAAAGAAAAGATTTTGGAACCACTTGATCTTTCAAGTACAAGTGATACTAAATCAATTATCTAGAATGTCGCAACACTCCCCTCATTTGATTATTTTGGTCTTATGTTGAGGGGAGTTATGTAGCAAAGTGTATGATCTGTTATCCTTTGAATAAATAATATTATTTGTGATTATTCTTGATCTTATTATTCAAGGAATAAGTCGATTCAACGAAGTAAAAAGTTGAACTTGACAAATAAAGCCCCCACTTGTGCATTTTGTACTTATTTTTATCAATTAGGTCATGTAACTTGATTGTCCATTTGATAAAAGAAGTAATTTTGGTAAAGATTATTTGAGTTTAAATGCTAAATTCATCTCTCATTCTTGTATGACCATATATTTAGGAGGAGTAAGACAAAGTACATGTGAGTTATTTCATATGTTGCTTATTAACATGCTTGGTTTGCTGTTTGAGATATAGTTTGATTCAACATTTTAAGAGCTTATTATGCAAGGTATGATTCTTTATTACTCTTCTCTCATTCACATGATGTATCTTGTTATATTCTTTGTTTGTCATTTGCATGATTATAATATGATATAATCGAATTGTCATTTCAATTGTCTACTCAATTGAATGCATATATTGCGGGGGAGCTATAGGCTCATATTATGAGAAAATTTCTTGACAACAAAGGGTATTCGATTGCATGGCCTTTTGCCAATTCACAAAAAGGGAGAGAAGAATAAATGCAAACATCGGTGTTCTGTAAAATTGTCAAAAGAGAGAGATTGTTGTGCTTAACTCTTTCTTTGTTTGATAATTTTACAAAATAATATATAAATTTCTTACTTGACAAATGCTTGATATGTATGCTTGAACATTTGGATTACTTTAAATCAAGCTTTTAAACACCACTGAGCGCCTTCACATCGCAGGAGCTGATTCGAAAAAGGAGTTAAAACTTCATTTTAACGCTTTTAGTGGGAAAAAACAGCTCTGGCATTAAGTTTTCAGGAAAAAATGGTTTCAACAAAAAAAATTTGCCATTTTAACGGTTTCAACCATGTAGATCTATGTAAATTCATTAAAATATGGAGCTAAAACTTTGATTTAACAAAAAATTTATATATTTTTTTATTTTTCTATTTTTTCTTGATGCTTACTATAATGTACTTGGTGTTTTGTCAACTTGTTGGATTAATTTAGTTTTTCCATTTTGGTTTAGTACTTTAATGATTCGGGGTTGGTTATTGTGGGCTTAGTTGGATAGCTATCAGTGTTATGATGAGGTGTTGATTGCTTGGATATAATGGTCTTGTGTATTATATTGATGCTGGCAGGAGATATTGTTATGCTGATGTAACTTATGAAATTACATAGTGAAATTAAAAAAAATTGAAGCACATTCTTAAAATAATATGCATTCAAAATTCTAATTATTAAACATGTCAGATCACATCACGCATATTTTTAAATGATGAAAAAACAGCAATGTAAATAATATTGTTAAATACATTATACAATACATAGTTACATACAGTCATACAGAAGACAAAAAGTATGCATTTTGCACCATAATTTAGTCTAAAATAAATAAATAATATATGAAAAATGGTTGGCCTAACTTCTATATAAATCCCTTTATCGTGAAACTGTTAAGCGACCACCTCACTATTTTAATGTCAAATATGTTTTTTAAAAGCTGGCTTTAAATACTTGTTTAATTATGACCTACTTTACATACTTGATTACTCTTTGAATAGATTACTTTACATGCACCAAGTAAGGGGGCGCTCAAGCTAAGTTTGTGCTCAAAGCTAAGGTTTGCTCTATGCTCTAATTAAGGGGGAAAATTTTGATTAAATACTTTATTTTATCCTTTTGATTGTTTTGCAAAAAGGGAGAGAAGTATTAGAGTGCTTGAGTGCATATGTTTATATGCATCCACTCATTTTTTTTGCAAATCAACAAAAGGGGGGTTGTTGACTTGAACATTTCCTTTCGTTTGTTGATTTGCAAACAACTTAATTTAACTATTTCCTTATTGAGAATTTGCATGTGAGTATTTGAGAATAAATGTAGAGCTTGTCGAGTTCTTTTCAACGCTTTGAAAAAACACTGAAAGCAGAGTTACGAGTCAAAAGCTATGGTCGTATGAAGAAAGACATTTTCCCTGAAAACTCCAAATCGTTACCAACCAATGGGTTGGAAAAGGGTATACCAGATCAAAACCTGTCATAAGGGTTACAATAGTTGTTGTAATGGAAAGGCTATTTCTAAAGCAAAATTGAGCCTCACATAGGCTTGTGTTACTGCAACACATGGCCAAATTATCACAACGAGTTCCAGACCCGTTATAAAGGGTTCCAACCCGTCACAATGAGTTTCTAAAGGAGAAGGGCCCATAAGTCAGTCAG
This sequence comes from Eleocharis quinqueflora, assembly GCA_964058865.1. Lineage (NCBI taxonomy): Eukaryota > Viridiplantae > Streptophyta > Magnoliopsida > Poales > Cyperaceae > Eleocharis > Eleocharis quinqueflora. The sequence continues at coordinate 93,420 of CAXKVX010000357.1, forward strand.
AGAAGCAGACAAAGGCAAAACTGGAAATGTGCCAACTCGTCATAACGGGTTCTATAACGGATTGATGATTTTTTGTGGAAGCAGCCTTGATCAAGAATTCAAGATTCCAAGATGTGTCCAGCCTATATATACTTGGAGATACGAACCAAAAGCATCAAGAAAGCCCTCTCCAAGTTTACAAGCATTTAATTGAGCACTAGAAATAGTACAAGAGCCTTCTCCTTCAGCATTCATACCATGAGAGTGTTTAGGATGGCTAATTCTCTAATTGTCAATCCGTGAGAACACTTTGTTGTTGTTTTAGTTTGGTGAACTATGTTGTGTTGTCAAGTAGTTCATGCCATCATTGATTGTGTTGTCAATTGGACACGTTTGACTTTTTAGAGCGGTTTAGCCTCTTGCAAAGATTTAGGAACCTGAGATAGGTTGTCTTGTTGATAGAAATCAAAGATAGGTTCTATAACTTTAAGAACACTTGTGATTTAGTGGAATCTGTTCCGAAAGTTATTTTGGATTCGGGAGTCCCGTGGATGTAGGCCAAGTTTGTTTGAAGGTCGAACCATGTTACATAGTGTGTTCTCTTGCTCTCCCTTACTCTCTCTTTTACTATCTTTGTACTTTATTGCTTGAATTGCTTAATTGTTATTTGTGTTTGCTTGATTGTGATTTTTGCTAGGTGATTAAGGTCTAAAAGTTTGAATTGTAATTGATACAATGCTTTCACACTCATAATTAACCTCAGGATCTCATTCTAACAGTCACAACGGATTGCCATCCCATTATAACAGGCTCCTCACTCGTCACAACGGGTTAATGAAGATAAGGGCCTAGAAGTCAGTCAAAGATGCAGACAAGGGCATTTTTGGAAATGTGCAGACCCATCTCAACGGATTCCATAATGGGTTGCAATTTTCTGTAATGGAAGCAGCCCTGATCAAGATTCCAATAGTCCAAGAAGTGCTATGACTATATAAACTTGGTACATACGTTCCAGCTGAACAAGCAAGCAATCCGCCAGTTTACAAGCACTCAAAAATCACCAAAAGTAGCACTGAAGCCTTCTCCTTCCAACATCCAAATTCGAGAGAGAATTTAGGAGAGCTATTCTCTAATTATCGATTCAAGATAACTTTTAGTTGTTTTGTTTGGTGATCTATATTGTGCTGTCAAGTAGATCATCATTGTCTTGGATTGTGTCATCAACCAAGGACGTTACCATGTTGAGCGATGTTGCCCCTTGCAAGGGTTTGGAATATTTTGGATAGACCATTTTTGTAAAACATTTGGGTTTTAGTGAATTCAGTTCTGGAAGGTTTGTTGGACTTGGATCCGGGGATTCCGTGAAGTAGGCCTAATTCGTTTTGCAAACCGAACCACATTACATAGCGTGCTCTCTTGCTCTCTTTCTCTTACTCTCTTTACTCTCGCTTGAATTATTTTAATTGCACCATTACTTGTTTGCTTGACTTAACTATGTGATTAAGGTCCTAAAGTAGTACTTAAAATTGTTAAACGCTTTCGCAACTGTTTTAGGCCTTTACAACCTTTATCAAAATAACAACGAACAAAAGCCTTCACCTGTGAAGAGGATTTGTTATCTTTTAGTCTTTTTTCTTGTTAGGTGCTTTAATTTCATTTTGTTTCTTTTTTTCTTTTTTTATGATATAATCAGTTTAATGAAACAATTTTTGTAATGAAAATTACTTTATATGTTTATATGTTTGTATGTTTAATAAAAAATCGTTGTGATGGTATAATTAGTTTAATGGTATATATTGACTAGCAAATATGTGACTAGCTAGCATTTATAGACGTTTTAAAAAATATAAGGTCTAGGGCGATAGTTATTTATTAAATAACTGTTGTCTTAAAAATTTTATGTTAACAGTTATTTAGTAATCTCCTTGTCTTATTTCGAATATTAAATTACTATTTTTTTACAATATCCATTTGCCAACAATTTTTTATGTGATTCACCAACTTCTTAGACACTAACGGTTGCATAACCGTTAGACAAAATGATTTTTAATTGTTGACATATCTCTTTTCTATGATAATGTGCACTCCTGCCAAAACGTAGTTTTGTCTTTAATTACATGCATGCATGTGCGGTCGCATGTTTGAAATCTAGTGAACAATTAGAGTTACAAAAAATTAAAACAGAGTGAGAGGAATTGAACGATGCACTCATATTCGCACGTGATGGACAAAATAAGATTACAAAACATGAGACATCACATATTTTTGCTACTGAAAATAGAATATACGAATTCATGATACAGACTCATATGAACCCAGATATATATATACAAGATAGTAAATATTAAAAATCTTCGAGCAGAGCTTTTTTCATTGTATTATAGTTTTTTAAATTTTTACCAAGTCGATATTCAATATTCAAATAATTCGATTAGGTTTTGCATTTTGACCATATAAAATGTTTTTACCAAGTCGTTTAGACAATGTGCAAATGAAGGTGAAAGCACTTCGTAAATTGCTTAATAGTTTAGTGATAGCAAATTAGAATAATTTTTATGAGAATATGGATTCAAATTTTTGTCAGCACAAATATGAAATTTATCAAGAGACATTTAGTAATAAATATCGAGTTCTGATACTCTTTATATTAAAAAAAACCTAAAGCACTTCTTTTATTATAAATATATATACGCATATATTTTATTCACATCAACTAAAACATTAAAACAAAACTAAAAAAAGTCTTGAATCCACACTGGTGTATATATACATCATATTGGGGACAGGTGACCTAAATATATCTGTTTGATGGGCTTCCTAAGACCCATACACATTAAGGAAATGTTTGGTAGTATGTAACTTTTTACATGTCATTCTGAGCATTATTGATGGAATATAAATGTAGCTTATATGTCATTCTGAGCATTATTCCAAATGAAAAATTTTGGTGAGATTTAATTATTTAAAAATGTCCCGGTTTTGCTATATATTAATTTTTCATCAAGAGATTTAATTTTTAGTTACACACTAATTAGACTCGATCATAACCTCTAACATTTATAAATGCAAATGCAACCACTACAGGAGAAATAATCTTCTGCAACCCCTTTTTACGTCGGTTATATTAAAATCGGGTGCAAAAGCACCGGTCTCACTCTCCGAACTAATTCTCCACCCGTATTTTTAATAATCAGTGTATAAATCTGGTGTAAATAATATAAAAAAAAACACTTGACATCTACGCCCTTTGTTTATTAATCATCCGGTGTAAAAACCTCTCATCTACACTCTTTATTAAAACTCCGGTGTAGAAAATATAATGGTAAATAAAAAAATATAAAAAGGGTGAAGTTATGGTGCATGCACATGCACTGTGCTTGCGCATATGGAACCTTCGATGTGCATCGAGATTCGATACGCACGAATTTTCACGAATCTCGATGCTCATCGGAGGGTCCAGATATGCAAGCACGGTGCATGCACAAGCACCATAGTTTTGCTCTAAAAAAATTCTTCAACTACGAAACCCCGATGTAGAAAATTAACTCAGAATTCTTGCCCAGTGCCAGCTCCTCAAACTTCATCTCTCACCATTAACGTATTACTCTCTAATTAATTCACTCCAAAGAAATAATACAAAATTCAGGAAAAATAGGAAAAAATGAGAAATACATCAAGGAGAAAGAGAACGAGAGCACGTCGAACCAAAGAAATTTCTATTTTGATCAAATTTGGTATTTTTCTTTTTTTGTGCTTCATTATTTCGAATTTCATATATTTAATTTTTTAAATGGTTAATTAATTTGTTTGATGTCGGTCTTAGATTCAGCTTTCCTTCGACCTTGAGCTTGCATCTCCTCGACTCTGTCGTCATCTTCTTCCTCATCTTATATTGAGGTTATTTCTTGCATCTTTTTAATTCTTAAATTGTATGAGATGGTGCATATTTACTAATTAATTAGCATTGGCACATCAATTGTATTGTCATATAGGAGTAATTTTCGGAACTTGAAGTAATTTAGGTTGGTATCAGTTCGGAATTAATCCAAATAGAGATTAATTAATCTCGAATAATCTCTGATTTAATCCTAAACCCTGACATGTTAACATTGGATTAGCAAATCTCGAATAGTCCCTGATTTAATTAGCATTACACTTTGGATGTATGTGATCAGTCGATTTTCAGATGAATATTTGATAAAAGTTGGAGAAAATATGAATTTTGCCACATAAAATATGAGATTAAGAGGTGAAACAAAACTTTCATGTCCTTGTCTTGACTGTCAGAACTTCAGTATACAAGTTGGACCAAGCATGGAGAATCTATAGATGTCGGGACTCACATGAATCTATCTAATTTAGGATCTAATGATATTGATAATGAATCATAAGCTAAAAATGCAGATTCAGATGTATGGGATGAAAATCTAGAACCTACTGAAAATGTAGATTTTACACAATGTAACGATGATGAATTCGAGGAAATGATGAATCATGTGCCTGCAGATTTTGTCGATGATGTTCTTGATATTTTTTAAGTTTGCACAAGGACTCATATATATCTTTACTTCCAAGTTGTACGAAATATACGAAAATTTCAGTGGTTTTCAAATTGTATAATCTGAAAACCAAGAACAATTGAAGCGGCACTAGTTTCACAACTCTACTCAAACTTTTGAGAGACATGCTTTCCGAAATAATGTGTTGTCAGATTCAAATTATCGGGCAAAAAAATTGTTGTCCCTTGAACTTGGAAGTAGAGAGAATTGCGGCATCTCTAAATGATTGCTTATTGTTCCAAGGAGATTACAACGCTCTGGATAAATGCCAAAGTGTAATGATAGAAAGACGAAACCATTTACAAACGAAGGTATTATTTTATCTGCCAATATTATCCAGGTTGAAGCATCTTTTCGCAAATGAGAGAGATGCCGAATTATTAAGGTGGCGCACAAATTGCAGAAAAAGAACAAATTGTTACGCTACCATGTCGACTTTCTAGAAAGGAGGAACATAAACAGAGCTTTTTTATGTTCGAAAATGAACTTAGAAATTTGAAGTTGGACTATGCATGGATGAAATGAATCCTTACGGAAACATGAGCAGTCATTCAACTACATGGCATGTTTTAGTGTGTATTTACAACCTTCCTCCATGGTTATGCATGTAAAGAAGATATATGATGATGTCATTACTGATTTCTAGACCTAAACAATTAGGTAATGACATAGATTTGTACTTGGCTCCATTAATAGAAGAACTTAAAACATTATTAGAAGGCACGTCCATACATAATATAGAAAATGAAGTAAAGGTCGCGAACCAGTCGTTTCTAAGTCATGCCAATCATTCTTACACCAAGTCTAAGGACATTGTTGCGTTGCCATGATATTTTGCATGATTAATGATTTTCCCACAAATGGTAATTTGTCAAGGTTCGGGAATTAAAGGTCCCAAGCATGTCCTATTCGTGAAGAAGGCACTTATTCTCTATGGTTGAGTAATTGTAAGAAAAAACATTTATTTAGCTCATCGAAGGTTCCTTCAAAGGGTCATTCGTAACGGCGAAAAAAGAGGAATTTGACGGAACGGTTGTACATGGCTTAGCACCGCTGCCTAAATATGCCAAACCAGTATATCGAGATGTGAAAGACATGGAAATCTATTTGGGGAAGAAATCTGAAAGTACTATTTCATTAGGTTTATGGAAGAAGAAGTCATTTTTTGGACCTTGAATATTGGTCACATTTGGAGGTTATGCATTGCCTAGATCCAATCGATGCACATTATTAAGAACATATATGAAAGTTTGATGGGGCTGCTAATAAACATTTCTGGTAAAACAAAAGACGGACTCATTGTTAGGGAGGACATGACTGATATGGGATGGAAAATTAATGATTATTTCAAACATATTCGTTCTAGGGATGAGAAGAAAAGTTTGTTAAGTTGTTTGAAGTCGATTGAAGTTCTTTCTAGTTATTCCTCGAATATCGCAAGAAAGGTGTCGATTAAGGAGAACAAAATAATTGGAATGAAGTCACATGATTGTCACGTCCCATTGATCAAGTTGCTTCCAGTTGTGATCCGAGGAATTTTTGAGGTTAAGGCCAGAGAAACAATCAATGAGTTGTGCTTCTTCTTTAATACGATTTGCTTCGAAGTGATCGATCCTAGCATATTGGACGGATTACAACAAAAAGCAGTGGAGACCCTATGTGAGTTTAGAGTTTACGATTTAGGGTTTAGAAAGTCGACCAAAGCATCCAGTCAATTAGATGACATCTCAAAGGGGTCACAAAAAATGAATATCAATAATTTGTTACAACTGAAAGTTTTGTTTATGGCAACATGTTTAACTTACTATCTCTTGTGACAATAATTGATGACATCTCAAGAAGTCGACCAAAGTGTGCATGAGAGTCAGCTGTTGGTCGTTGTGCTTGGGAATCTCAAGCATCCAGGGAGTGTTAGAGGTTACTTGGGGTGTGTTGGCAAGAAGAAGATCTACGAGAAAAATAAGAGGTGTGGGGCATCTCATGCCAATTGCATCTCCAGTGGGCGAAGAGAAGCAGATGTTGGAGGAGAGGTACTCAGACCAGAGGGTGGAAAAATGGGTCGCTTAGCAAGTTCAGACTCTGCTGGGATCGTTGTTTGTACAACAACACCTCCTGCAGTAAATGTGTCCCGCTGATTTATCTCATCGAATATCGCAAATAGTTACCCAGGTAGGCTCCAATAATATGGCTTCAGATACATTTCAAAATGTCGAGGTTAGAGATCCATATAATTTTAAAATACTAGCATTTCTTATTTAATTAACCGTTAAGTACAAGAAGCTGGTTTATTTATCGTTTAATTTGTAGAGCCCTGTAAATTGCAACATCTTCCTCCTGGACACCCAAGGAATAAGAAGAAAGGTGGTGGAAGGCCAATAGATTTCGCCTACAGGCACTACTATCACGCACCACCAACCCCTACAGGCCGATCAGGTGAAGGTTTATATCGACAGAGTGGAGGATGATTGTCGCGATTGGTATCCTCCTTATCCGAATGAAGACTACGTGGCTTGCCTTGCTGAGAAAGTTAGCTCTTATTTGCTTGGCCAGTAAGCTTTGTAGAACTGGCTGAGGAGGTAATTCTATTTTGATCATATTATATGAGAATTAATCCTCTAATTATCATCTACGAAACCACAAACTAATTTTGTTACGACCTATTTTTCAGATTTTACCACAGAAGACACCTATGAACTCCGCTTGTTCCTCATGCAATATTGCAGCCCTCGACGAGCACTGCAACTTACTACATTCCATTTTGATGCTCCAACCCGAGGGTTATTTTCATATTGAAGTACCTTTTCAAGAAGATGACTTCTCTTGTGCGGGTAAGTTGTATGTGAATGTCGTGGATCTGATTGAGATGCTAAAACAAGAATGGGCCAACGTCTCAATCCCCAAGCTTTCCTCCCTTTAAGAATTGTCAACCTTAATATTTTCTTTAAATTTCATTATTTTGGAACACAAGTATTATGTACATACATCTGATACATGCATCCATGTATTGTAAAGATCTGTGCAGGAAAGTTGCTAATAATGCATGCAAATGCAAGTTCTTTTTGTATCTCGAACAATGCGCAACTACAAATATCAAAGTGGATTTTGTGGGGGCGATAAACCATGTGCACAACGTGTTTGACAAAGCCGAGGTGCAGCTTGCTCTCATTATTCTTCTGTATCATGAGGGGCTAGAATAATATAAGCTTCACATATTTGTGTACTTATTCTCAATATTTTTATAACTAACAGGAGTTGCAAATCAATTGCAGGGGACATTGGCAACTCCTTGTTGTAGACCTCGGACAATGTCATATTTTTCTTAGGGATTCTCTATGTCCTCACGAAGTATCGACGAACTTGAAGATCAAAATGGTTCTGGATACGTAAGACTTACATAGAGCAATTTTCATAGTTCACTGCTTATACTTGCTTCAGATAGGCCTATTTTTGTAAAATTGCTATTGTATGCACTACTGAATTATATACATTTCATCTATTTTTTTTGTAGTGCTCTATGACATTGGATGAAAGATGATAAAACAAAGGTCAAGTTCACTTGGCAATTAATGAAGGTAAGTAACTTAGACTTATTTGTAAGAAATCTATGTGTGGTTTAGGATTTAGGGTTTGATAGTTTTTTCAAAAATTGGATTCCTAGCTTCTTCTTGATTGTTGATTTGTTTCCTATCTTTTAGGGTCCGCGATAACCAGACAGTAACTCATGCGGTTTGTTATGTTATGAAGTCGATGTATGACATAGTAACACATTACATTAAAGGCGGCGAAGCTGCTTTGCCTTCGGCACAAAACAACAATCATGTTTTGAATTTCTTTTCTATATGTATAACAACACCTCATAGTCCAGTTTTGATTTATAGCGAATACAACCATGCATATTGTTGATTTCTAGTAAGAACAAAAAAAATTACTTTTTCTGAATATTGAACCATAATAAGTTCTTTTAGTTGTTTGATTAATGAATGTTCAATATAAGATCATTTGTAGGATGTTATGTTATAGTCCAGGTTAATTTATTTGGGTTGAATTCTACCTTAAGCATAAATGTAGAATTGAATAAGCATACATTATATTTTCGTTTCTCTTTATTTCTGGTAGTAGATTTAAAGAAATAATGCATACTCTATCAGATCAGTCATATAGCTAATTTTACTCATAATGATGCATGTTATTGAACTCGTAGCCCCGTAGAGTTGTCCACAAGCCTAAGTTGACCACATGATGTCTTTGCTTGATGATTTCGTTCACGACTTTATTTGATTATGTATCATCTTTATCAGAATATAGTTGTAGTAATTAAATACTTATGTTAGAGGGATCACACTTTGTAACAATGTCATGGATTATTTATTTTTTTTATTGTTAATGGTGATACTTTTGGTATTAGTTATCCTTACTGTTGGAATAGCATCTGTTATGGATCATCATCGGGTAATAAATTAATTTTGGCGTGCTAGTAAAAAAAGCTAGCCACATAAGCACCAATATCTTACTAAATATTAGTTGCTCTTCTACGATAGGTTTGAAAAGGCTCACTAGCTAGCGGGAAATTAAAAAAAGATGTTACATTTTCTACAACGAGTATTAACAAAGATAGGTTGTTATATAGAGTATACACCGGATATCAAATTATAACAAGGTGTAGAAGAGCAAAAGGCACTGAAGACAAATTTTCAATAAAATTATTAAATCTTTCACGCTGAGTATTAAATAACAAAAAATGTGTAGAAAAGTGGAGATAATCGGCGTATAAGCTTCCAAATCTATGACTGGTTTTAACTTATCATTTTTCAACTCCCGTATTTACAAGAAAGATAACTGATGTATAAATCTCGAAAGACCCGATGTGAAAGACGTTTTTCACCGTAGTGAACTCAACCTACCAACAAATTGATCGGCATGAGCTTTGAACAATAAAAGGAGGTGTAATATGCCTTGTCATTAGACATGACTTGTACATCTCATTAAAAATATATTAGTTAGACAATTGTTATTAGCTTTAAAAAAGCATCTTTATCTCTCTCTAAAACATGTGTGTAAAGTAGGATTTTCTCCAATTTCACTGTATAGCATGCCTGATTGATGTATTACGGAAAGAAAGTCTAGTTTGCTAATAATTAATTAGTAAATTAGTGAAACTACTATTATACTAATAATGACAAGAGGAACATTCTGTAATGCCGAATTGAACAAACAATTCAGCAAAAACAGCAGCAGCAACAATAATAGTAGTATGCGGCGACAGTGGGAGCAGGAGCAAGAGCGGGTGCGGCGGCGGCGGCAATAATAATAATAATAATAATAATAATAATAATAATAATAATAATATTCTGTCAATTTCGTCATTGATCTCGTCATCAATAAGCACTGGTCCAGTTAATTTTCGATGAAAAATTACTGTTGTTATTATGCATGTTATTTCGTTTATTATGCATGTTATTTTTCTATTATGCATCTAATAACATGCATAACAGTTCAAATAATGTACATAGTAACTTAATTAATTTGGTTTGTGCATGTTAGTTGTGTTATTATGCATGTTATTTATATTATCATGCATTTGACAGTGTTTATATTCAGATTCTTATTATGCACGTCAACTATATTAGATAAGTGTGTTATTATGCATGTTGTTCATATTATTTTGCATGCTAATTACATGCAAAATAACAAAAATAACATGTATAATAACCAAAATAACACACATAATAACTGCAACAAATTTCAAATTGAATGTCGCTGAATTCGTCCAGTCTGCATCGATGAGCATATCGATCTTTGTTTTCGGTCAAGCGACAGTCAATTAGATGCATAATAACAAAAACAACATGCAAATTAAATCCAACTGAATTCATCCTATTGGAATCCACGGAGAGATTGATTACTGGATCAATATATCAGCTTTCTAATAATAATAATAATCTTACACCTAAATTAAATAGAATAATTTTCAAAATTGATCTCTTTATGAGATTGTTGCCAAATTATACTACCAACCTTGCCAATATAATACTTTAGTTAGGTTCTTGTACTATTTGTATGTATGTGTGTGACGTCACTGCGTGTGTAGTGCCGTTTTTTTCTTTTTTCTTTCTGAATTTACGATACGACGTCCACGTGTCATTTTAGGGGAAAGGAGTGTGCATCATGATTATTTTCAATATATCAAGTCGCGAAGGGCAGCATGCAATATTTATTGGTAGCCTTTCGTTAAAAATGTACGTCATACACACATATGATATATAGGGTTTGGTAAGGAGAGAATCTAAATGTTGTAGATTATCAGTGATTTGTTTACTTTGCTTACCTCACTTCCTAAAGAATTCATCGTATATCGACACACTTATATATATATAAGCAGGTCCCATATATAGTAGGTGCTCTTGCTTGCCACAAGTGAGAAGGGGGTTCTCAAGCTTATCCAAACTAAATATAAAGCTTCTGTACTTGCATGAGTCTGTTGTAGAGAGAAAGAGAGAGAAAGAGAGAAAGATGGGAAGAGCTCCATGTTGTGCCAAGGTCGGTTTGAATAAAGGCGCATGGACACAGCAAGAGGACCTCAGACTTATTACTTACATCCAAAACTATGGTCATAGTAACTGGCGTGCTCTGCCGAAGCTCGCAGGTTTCCATCTCTCTCTATGTGCTTTTGAAATCAAAGTGTACACATACAATGAGATAGTTTATATATATTCTAATTTTAATTGATGATTATAACATAATTCACAACTTTTTGAAAGGTTTAAAGCGTTGCGGGAAGAGTTGTCGTCTAAGATGGATTAACTACCTCAAACCTGACATAAAGCGAGGCAACTTCACACAAGATGAAGAAGAAACCATCATAAAACTACATAACAAGCTCGGGAACAAGTACAAAATACATTTATGCATATATAGTTCATTGGTTCTTGATTTAGCTTAGTTAGTTATCTCATTTTAAGTTCTTCATCTTCCTCTAGGTGGTCTAAAATTGCGTCATCTCTACCGGGTAGAACCGACAATGAAATAAAGAACGTTTGGAACACTCATTTGAAGAAGCGGTTAACGTCACGAGAACAAAATGCAAAATGCAAAAATACTACAACAGATTCTCCAAGTCTCCCTCTGGAAAAAATTGAGATCCCTGTAGAAAAAGAAGTGGATATTTCTAGTTTATTAATGAATGATTCAACTTCAAGCCAAGGCGAAGAAGCAAAAAATGTTGAGAAACCAGTATGTTCTGGTTCTGATTCCATTTCAACTTTCACTTTCTCTGATGCCATCGATTCCTTAGGAGACATCGAAAAAGATCCTTTCGATATAACAAATGTGTTTATAGAGCCGGAGCTTTGGGAAGAGATTGAACCACATGATGGAGAGATTATTAGTCAGGAGAGAGAAGAAAAGGAAGGTGGTGAGGTGAGAGACTGGTTAAAACAATTGGAGGGAGAGTTGATGGAGGATGCTAATGATCAAATTGATCCATTTCTTAGAGATTTAAATTTTGATGACTACAAGATTATTTTCTAACTGGGAATGTACATTAATTTCTTTTTTCTTTCGAATACGGGGACGTAGAATTTTATTAATAGTATGTCAGAATGGAAAGAAAAAAAAAATGAGAAGAGAATGCAATGCAATAGTTGTTTCTCCTTTGAAGATACCATTTTTAGATCCTTTTTTATTTTTATTTTTTAATAGCAAAGCTAGTAAGCTAATATATATTTGAATTTTGTCTACAGAAGTTTGAGGGTTGAAGACTTATGTCTGAGGAGGTTGGGAAAAAAAACAACTTTTTCTTTAAGTAGTCAAAAATCAAAATAGTGGATGCCATTTTTAGGTTATTTTTAGGTTATATTCTACATGAAAAAGTTTGGTTTAGTTTGAGTCAAACAATGAGGACTATTGTATGGTTTGGCCAGATAAAGTAAAAAAAAAGTAGCTGTGGTTCCTTTCGGACTCTACCAACTCAGCTATAGACTATAGTTCCATGACTACATTGTGTCATCTATAAAATTTAAATTTTATAGTTGGGCTACAGCTACCATGTGTTTTACTAAGTGTGAAGTGTGTGTGATTGGTCAATTTTTTTTTTCTTGACAACCAGAGTGGCCTTTCGTAGAAAATAAATAAAGTTTGGTACAAGGTCAACTCGGAAAAAGAAAAGATATCTATTTGGAAGGAATTATGACCCCAAATTGTATATGCGATTAAAAGCAGCACTAGAAGTATATTACGTGTATAACAAAAACACAAGGCACAAAATCTCTTCATCGAATACACATTCCATTCATTCCCCTACATAGATCATATAGGAGCTCCTCCTCCTATTTATAAATGACAGAACCGTAAAACTTCAACTTCATTGCTAATTGCTATACATAATTTCATGTTTGTGTGCTATCCAAAAACCATCGAATACAACATACAGGAATATTGATTTTGTTTTATTGTCTTATGGTGTATTGGTATTTCAATTAGCACTAGTACTTTTTTTTTAAACAATGAATTAGTAACTTCAAAGTAATATTATTGACCCATTTGCCAGATTTTGTTTGTCTCTAAGAAGAGACTTCTGTGTATGTGTGTCACAGCTGGAAAAAAATTGCAATTACACACTCATCAAGAAATTAGCAATGTTCTTCACATCCGTTGTTTTACTATTGGCGATTAAACGCAAAAGTTTTTTTCAGATGAAAACACAACTAGTTGAATTATTGTCTTACCTCAAGCTCTTCACTTTCTTCAGCTTCTGTTTCAATATCCTCATCAAGTTCTTTTTCAGAACTAGCATTGACTTGTAATGACCAAACTGATGAACTGTCATCGTCAGAGGAGCATACCGGGTCGTGGGCCTGACAAGGATCAGTGAAGGGCAGGGAAGAAGGATCAGTTGACCTGGCATCAGTAAGCTCACATTTGTCAGGGGTACCATCAAACAAGGATGCCTGATTTGATTGGCATTCTTTCTTAGAAGAAGGTAAAACCACCTACATGGGTAAAAAATGAGGAAAAGTTAGAAAGATTAAAAACCCATATAATAAACTATACTGGAATAAAAGAATGGTTCAAAGATAGCATCAGTTCATTCAAATTGATCAATTTGAATTACTCTGAGCCAGATTCAGAATGTCCCCCACTTTCAAAATTGAATCTGTATTGCTGAAATTATGAACCTCCTCAAAGGAAATAAGATTATATAAACAAAAAGTTCTTCAGAGTGGCTAATGAGATTATATAAACAAAAAGAAATGAATACAGAACCACATTATTTTCTATATAATTCCTTACTGTAGATTCTTGGCAGCTTCACTTGTGGCTTTTTGTACAATTTTACTCATAAGCACTTACTAATTTGAAGGGAGAAAAAGAAATTAAAGGTGTTCACATACTTATCAGCCATACCAACAAAAGCCCCATCCTTTTCTTCATTAGCCTTAAGCAATAAGGTCTGAACATGGCACTGGAGAGGTGACTCTCCAGAGAGAGCGGTCGACTTGTCAGTAGAAGCAGCTGAGAACCTAAGCGGCCTAGGTTATAAACAATTTTTCGATTTAACTAAACTTTAGAGACTTGATTGCAATTTTCTCAATTTCAATTTCAGTACACTAGTGCAATTCAACAATTCAATCAATTTCTAATTTGCGGAAGCGTAATATCAATTAATCTAAATGTCCCAAATGATTCCAATTAGAAATTCAACCGATTTTCCAATTGGCCAATTCAAACAACAATTCACTAATTCCTAATTGGACAATTCAAGCACAATTCACTCAAGCAATTAGAAATTAATAAATTAAAAAAGAGTAAGAGTAAGGAGTGACTCAATCGCGTGTTGACGGAGTTCGGCTTGCACTAACGGCCTCGCCTACGACTTCGGATCCCCGACGCTCCCGCTTCTTGCGGTAAAAAGCTCGGTCCGCTCCAATAAACAAAGTTGCAATAAAAAGCCCGGTCCAACTCTATATACACACACCGGTAGAATAATTGAACTCTAGGTTTAATCAAACGGTTCACAATGAAAACAAGAGAAAGTAGATGATGATTCACTAAACTAATAGCACAACTAATCTCTCAATAAGCAATAAAACAATATGGCTAATTAAAATTGAGAAGCTTTAGTAATAGATTTGGCTATATTGGTTGAGCTCAAGAGTGTTTTTAATGGCTGCTGAGTTTTTAAGATTTAGCTGTTGGTTTCAGATAACTTGAGGAAGAAGGGATGACCTCTTTTATACCTTTTGATTTCTGTGCAAAATTAGATTTTCGAAACATAGCGTTATAACGCCACTTTATGTAGAAAACATAGCGTTATAACACTATCATGAATCAGAACAAAATTTTGTGATGTTGGATTTGGATTTTTGTGAAAATTTAATTTAGCGTTATAACGCTAGGCTATATGTAAAACATAACGTTATAACGCCATCCCAAGTCAGGACAAAATTTTGTTTCGTTTGAATTTTAATCTAACGTTATAACATCAAGTATAGCGTTATAACGCTAATCCAGAATATTCCAGTACTTAGAAGAATTTTGCCAATTTGAACTGTTTGGCGATATAACGCCAATGCCTCTGAAAATTTAGGTTGAAAATATGCTACTAATCAAAATGATATTTTTGAGTAAATTAAACACATCCTGACAATCTTAGACAATATTTAAGACTTAATTTTGGACATTTCAATTTTTATTTGATCATTTACTATTTTAAAATCAAGTTTTAAAATCAAGACCACTCTGGCGTTATAACGCCAGACTACAGGAGACACGGCTCACTTTCGGAGTGGAAAGGGAACCTGGTGGAGTGTTATATCAACCACTGGGGTTGGAGGCCCCTCATCGAGTGCGACGAGGCCTACAACGAAATTTTGGTAAGGGCCTTTTATGCAAATCTCCAAATTGGCGAAGAATGTCATTCTCTTGTGACATATCTAGGGGGTAGGGAAATACACATCACCCTCGACTCAATTGCTCAAGTCGTAGGATTCGAAAATGAGGGTGATGAGTTGTATATCATGAAAAAAAAATGGCTGGTAGAGGAAGACCCGGTAATTTTGTACCAATAATGGTTTAATATGGCGGCATACTCTACCAAGTTACCAACCGTCCATAGGGTGCCTTATATCTTCCTAAACAACATCCTAACCCCTAAGGCCAAGTACAAGACCAACCTTGAATACTTCACTGTTTTCTTCCTCAAACACCTCTTGACCTTTAACGAACGTCGGTTCAACATCCCATATATCATATACCGGCATATGAAAAGTGCATATAACGATCCCACCAAAAGCTTGTCATATGCCCAATTAGTACACAAAATCATCAAAGCAAATGGTATTCTTCTTCCTAAGTCCCTTGAACTCACCCCCTTCTCTCAATTTTTGGGACCACATGACTTCTATCGGTTGGATTTTGATTGATACCGATACGAAAGCATGTGCCAAAGAATATGGAATAAACCAATCCAACCCATTGAATAGATGGATCAAAGAACCAAATGCCGCAACTAACCGATACACCGACCCAAATTCTCAAGACCTACCCGAACCACAAGGCCAAACGTCCCAACCTCAAGCCTTTGCCCTTCCAACACCGAGGACATTCAAGCCATACTTGCCACCTTGAACAACATACAAGTTCAAAACGATCGAATGGAAAAGCGGCAAATTGATATGGAGGAGAGCATGGGGCACATGGGAGCTCGGATTGGTGCTATGGAAACGCGCCAAGCGGAGTACTACACCGCAAACATCGAGTTCCAAGGATAGATGCGGGGTCAGTACGAGCAGTTCTATCAAGATCACGTGAACTTCAAGATTAAGGTGGTAGAGCGTCTTGGGCCTGAGATCCAGAAAAGGAAGAGGAAGAAGAAGATAAGACCAATCGTTGGGTCTTTTAGTGCTTCTCAAGGTGATGCGGCTCAAGAAGGAAGCGAGGCGGTGGACACGATGCATGGTGACACCGAGATGGGTGAGGCACGTGAGGAGTGAGCGAGATGCTCAAGTTCAATTGTGTTTAGTTTATTTTCTTTGTTGTTTTGTTGTTTGCTTGCTATGCTTGTCTTGTGTATGGTTGAATTATGTTGTATGCTCTATGCTATGTTTGTCGGTTGTATGGTATAAACATATGTGCTACATTTGTTATGCTTGGATGTTTTGTGTTTGAACAAAAGTTGATAGTTTGTTTTGCGTGTTATTTGTTTTGCTTGCTAAATTCTATATCTTGGTTGCTTGTGAAAATTATAATTGATACACCTTCAATTTCAAAATTAGTACATTAGTGAAATGTGGGGATATATATATTGAGTGGAAGCTATGCTCAATTGCTTGGAAATTTGCAACAACTCATTGGGGATATGCATGTTTTGAGGAGGAGCCTTACCAAAATCAATGAAAATAGGTTTAAATTAAATTGCAAGATCATTCAAAAAAAAATTACACAAATTAAGAGGGAGCTACTAGTAAGGGGGAGCTAAAACGATTTTCAAATTTAAATAAACCCATTTTGTATGATTTTCAAAAAGGAGAGAAATGAATCATATGTGCACAATTAATAATTCAATTCACTTTAAGTGTATAAATGTTTTATGATTTTGCAAAGCAACAAACTTAAGAAATTGTTTGAGTTAACAGCAACCTTAATTGAAGAATCATTACGCTTTGTTAGTGTTTCTTTGGTGGTGAGACTAGTGATAGGTGAATCATTTGTTATGTCAAAAAGAGGCTGTCTTTTTGCTTCCACTTCTTGCATCTTGCTCTTCTCTGCTTGAACAAGGAAGAAAGGGAAATAAAAGAAATTTCAGAACATGTAGTTAATGCTTAATTTTATGTTCATTTTTTCAGTGCTTTGTATCTTTTAATTCCTGAAATTATGAACAACTCACACAAGGGTTCCCGACATTATCTAAATATACTATTCAGTACTACTAATTCCAGGCACAAACACAAAAGAGAAATGATGCAAATCTGTAGAGGCTATAACGCAAAATTGCATTTTTCTGAGCAACTTACTTAATACAGCAGCAGATTGGGATCTGGTAACCCTTCTCATCGTTGCTGGAGTCTCCATTTATGTACACCTATTAATTAGAAAAATAATACCAGATTAGTTCGTAGGTCTAAAATAGGAGGAAAAAAAAAAAGAGGATCTACATTTGTGTTACTTTAAAAAAAAATTCGAAGAAAATTCACCAAGTCCGAAAGGTCTAAGGAGAAGAAAATCTAGAAATATCTAAACAATCCAAAATTGAACAGAGAACATTAGTGGTTATAGCGCACCTATTTACTCCAATTCTTGAAAAATCTTGAAATCTTTGTCTTGAGAGCAGTGAGCGGAAGAGAGATTTGGGAGAGATTTGAACGAATGAAAATTACGAGAGGAAGAGGGTTTCGAATTATTTAAATCAACAGGCGGAGCCACTCTAACGGTCAGGAAAGATTTTTTTAGCAAAATAGGTGTTCTTGGTGCAAGAAAATTGCTAACTCTAACCCACTTGTCAAAGATAAATGGTAGATTAATGTCATGCACTGCGTCCATTTGAATTTCTTTAATTGAACAGAAATAATTTCGAATTCGTAACCGCATTCCTTCTTTAAATTTGTTCAAAGGCGTGAGGCCGCGAGTTCCCAAATAAATTCCAGCCCAAATATGTTTTATTAAGGCCTAAAATAATTACTTCACTGCAACTTTTTAGCCCAAAATTTGCATAACCTTTCACAGTTCAGTAGATGCTCAAACTTAGACCTAGTAAAGTTTTACCCGACTGAAAAAGTCTGTTCAATAAATTTGACATTCGAAACTGATTTGAACATATTAAAAATATAAAATTAAAGTATCTGAACTCGTAGCAAATTGTATCTAAAACGTATCTGAATCTGAATAAACGTGCAAGTATAAAGTATTCGAATATAAATTATCTGAGTCGAAATGACTTGTAACCGAGCAAAATCCTAATCCAGGTGATCTGAAACTATATGATAGCCGACCAATAATTATTCCAATTTGAAATAACCCAAATCAAGAAGGATTGTATACGATATAAGATATATAGTTACATCATATTTAGTTCGTGTAATTTTTTTCTAAATTGTTATGTGTGTTAATTTTGAAAGAATATTATATTGAAATGATATCCCATCAATAATTATCCGAATTTATAATGATTCGAATCGAGGATGATCAATATCCGACATAAGATATATATTTACTTCATATTTGTCCTCGTAATCTTTCGGACATTATTAAATGTGCTGATTTTTTAAAGAAAATTTAGTTTTATTTTTTACCTATCGAATATATCATAATTAACAAATATAGTATTTCTAAAAATAAAAAATATTATTATAAAAAGTGCATAAAATACATCACAGATTTGAACCAAAGTAATTCGAATTAGAAATTATTTTACTCGACCCCTCGAATTGAGTCCGAAACTCGCATCTTAATTATCTGTAGTCAACTATGACCCAAGCTGATCTGACACCAACTTCAATTCGTACCCAAATTGATCCGAACTTGCAAAAATTCAAACATGCGCGATCTGAGTGATATAGTCATTCTAATCCATAATTGCAACGAATTCAAAATTAATTTATCCTAAATAATTTGAATATGATACTTAACTGAATTCGAAAATGATTCCAATAACTTTATCCGACTCAAATGTGATCTGACTCGTTAGATTTGCTAGTCTACTCAAATTTTGTTATTACATGATAAATGCCTTTTCGTCGGTTCTTGTTTGACTGGCTTCTGGACCCTCTACAACTACAATTGGGACCTCCAAAGAAAAGGGGAAAATGTTATACTTGTATTATTAAAAAAAATTGTATGAATTGAAAGGAAGATTCACAAATAAAAAAATATAAGGAAAATATGACTATGTTTTATTCATTTTTTTTCATGTCTAATACAAGTTAATAAAGTCCTGATTACCGACTAAAATTAAAGAAAGAAAGTCTTTTTTTTTTGAGATAAAAGAAAGAAAGTCTTATATATTAAAAAGTAAAGTGATTGATGATGTTAGGAGTTGCAAATGAACATTGTTTTTTATTATTTGTTCATAACAATTTTGACATACTCAGCGCCTTTTCATGTATTTATATCTTTGCTATTAGAATTTAAGTACTCGATAGACAATTGAAAGAATTATTTTTTTATTCAATAAAAAAAAAAAGAATAGATTGGCGACCTAACATACCCCTGTGCATCATGTACCAGACTTTCTCCTCATCATCACCTCAACAAAGATTCAAAAAATAATTGACCTCCCAACTACAAAACCTAATCCTCAAATACTAAATCCAAAAAGAAAAGAAAAAAAAAAGAAACAAAGAATAAAAAAAGTAAAAAAACCACCAACCCATATCCATCTAATCACATGCATCCCTTCTGATATGATATGCATAACTAACCCAACAATTATACAGAGCTATGAATCAATTATCGAATGCCATTCCTACATATCCCTAAAATACCCTTTGGCCAACATTACTAGCATCCTGTACAATTTGGCCAACATTACTGGCATTCCGTACCCGGCGCTTAGACCGGGGCCGGGGTTTAGGCGGCATGACAATCTTCGACTCACCCCAGTCCCAGAACGTTTGTCGTTCAGATGAATCGAGCTCGCATTCTGGAAATGTAGTTGGGTATCTAATGATGTCATAGCAAACCGTATAAGTCATATATCGCTCTCTAAACCGCCTCATGACTGAACGTTTGGGCAGTGTCATGATGTTGTAATCGGCTGTTGCAATCTCAAAGTCGGGGCTGGTGCAATCAGTCGCACTGGCCGAGCAGCCGACAAGTACTAAGTTGGTGAAATCTGCGGTGAAGGGAGAGTACTTGTAACTAACTTTGTACTTGCCGTTTTCCGTGGCCCACCCCGAGCCATCCCAAATAGTTGCGTAGAGGTACATAGGCTTGGACGGGTAGTCCGGTCCCATGGCTTCGTTGCGAATAACTTCTCTTATGGGGACATTGTCGATATAAAATCTTTAAAAAAAAAAAAAAAAAAAAATGCGAGTGAGTCCAAGGACGGAGTAAAATGATAATTTATTTATTTTTTTAATATGAAGTAGGAGTTCGATAATTTAATGCTTAATTATCTTTGTGAATATTTAGCTGTGCATGCAGACAATGGAAAGGTAATAGTTATTTTAATTATTCAGTTTTGATAAACTGATAAACACCAACAGTCATCCCAAATTTTTGAATTTGTTGTGCTATGCTAATTAACTTATGATTGTTGTCTATGTTTATTTTGATTGACTAGGAAAGTATACATACATGATGTGATTGGCATTCCAAAGAATGGAGTATCGATGATAAGCCTCCGATGGATCAAATGGTAGAAGATATCGCTCCTCGCGGCCGTGATCAGTGCTGCCATTGCCATATACATTTGTCTGAATCCTCCATTCTCTGCCTCTTCTGTTTCCCAAGAACTCAAAATCCAACTCATCATGAGTCTTCTCATATACATCTCCATTTGAGAGCTGCATCATGCAAAATCAATAATTAATATAAAAAGGCAAAACAACTTGAATATTTTTTAACCCACTAGTGATTATACAGCACAAATTTACAATCAGCATTTTAGTGATTTCTGAAACTACAGGTATAAATAATATCAGTTTCTTAATTTCTTTAATATGCATCTATTTGTCAGTTTCGACATGAATTATAAATTCTATTGGAGTATCCAGTATGATATGTAAAGAATATGTTCTAGGGATTAATTTTATATATTGGACGAAATATTCCGGTACCAAATTATTTGTTACCAACCATGAGGAATACAAATAATATATTTATCATTTGCAAATGCATTACTAGCTATATTAATGTTCTAGGCTAATTTTACTGAAAATTAGCCTAGAATTCTAAATAGCAGTTCGTACAATTGCTAGTTCATATAATAATTGAAAATATAAAAATACAAGTTGATTAATATGTGATGTCCCATATGGTTGGTAGTAGTTCTTAGTAATATAATAGTTAATTTAATATGACAATAAAAGTTTAATTTGCATATCTGCATAGTATAATATCATAACAGTGCTGATTTATATAACATCTGCAGCTCCTAATTGAACTATGAATTAAACTAATGAGGAATCTTCAATGATTTAGAGATATAGAACAAACATTCCGACAACCAAGTTGCCAACAAATTATGCTACTACTTTTGGCTTGTGCATGTGCAGAGAAAGGGGGGGGGGGGGGGGGGGGGGTTGGGGGGGGCCAACACCACATTCAACTTCAAATGCATGATGAATTATCATATTATCCAGGGCATAAAACATTAATAGTTTTAAGCATTTTAGGTGATGAAGATACACAGATAAAAAAGAATGTTGATATATATATATATTACTTACGTAAAATGCAACGACCACACCGGCAGAGTGTCCTTTCGGTAGCTTTATCGAGGCGCTGAAGAACCCGCTCTGATAAGATTCAGAAGAAATGAATCCTGACCCTGTTCATAATTATACAAAAGAAAAGAAGAAGACGAATTATTTATGATATCTACTAATTAAGATGGAAACAAAGGCCAAAGGTTGAAAGGAAAACAGTTCTAACCGGTATAACGATTGAGGGTGAGGCCGACGCTTTTATGGTCTGGTGAAATGACAAGATTGTCGTCCCCGAAGAGCTTTGAGAATCCATCCTCAAAGGCTATTGTAGTAGGAACATCAAATGCAGATACAAAGGCAAACAAAAATGTTGTGGCAACAAATACTTTCAAGAAGAACATGGAAGTCTCCATTACTATATGAGTCTATACTAATTAGGCTTATTTTCTCTCTATCTTTAGTTTACACTCGCAAAATTTGGTTGTGATGGCATGGCAGGCTCTTTTCGTTTTATATATTCCTCTATTCTATTTCTATAGGGACAAATGTTTCTCTTTCTTGCAAAGTAGCGAAAGAGAGTTCAGTTGGAAATTCCTCTCTAATTTCTGTATCACTTGTTTAATTATAAAGGTGTGGATGCATAGAAATTAATAGAGAGTGGCAGTGACATGTCAATAATTATATATGTAGAGAGAGAACGGGAGAGTATGAAGCACTACTACAGAATTACGCTATTATACCGGCCCAATTCTAAGATCAATTATAACGGACATTGTCCCGGTATAATAAGGGGGACTGTTATAGGTTGGGACAATCCGCTATAATAGATGACATCTATTATAGCGGATCCTTGCCAAACCCCGCTATAATAGAGGAGCTGTTGCAACGTATCCTGGCCAAACACTGCTATAGTAGATTGGCTATTATAGCGTCATTTAGCAAGGGTCCGCTATAATAGAGCTTCTATTATAGCGGGTTTTAGTTCTAGGCCGCTATAATTGGTTGGAATATATATTAAACTGTTTAGATCTGTTATAGCGGATTTTATGGGAAGTCTGTTGTTATATTTATTAATTTTTTTTAAATGCAGCTGATTTTCTGTGGCCAGACCCAATTGCTAGCCATACAATTGGTACCAAACAAATGTACCAATAAACATATAGAAAACTCACATATATAACATATACCACACAACTAATGTAACATAACACACAATAAACAAATAACATATATCAAACATAAATATCAAACTCACATATATAACAAATATCACATATATACAATAAAATATCACATAACACAGTAATCGTACATGCATACAACAAAATCACAAAAAAATAACTAATATAATCGCATAACATCACTTTTACCTGCTCGATCTCGCTATCAGGCAATGCAGCTGGATATGGCTCGAGTTCCTAAAAAGCACATCAAAGAAGATTCAATCATGATTAATTTTATAGATACAAATATATAAATACAGATATGTAGATAAATCATTAGAGAACAAATTTAGCACCTGTAACTTGAGCGATCTCAAGCTCGAGACATCGTTGTAACGCGTCGCTATGTAAAGCATCGCCCGCATTACATAATATCCGCACATCCAGCCATTGGGTTGCGGAGAGCTCTACAAAGCAGTTGAAGTAACAAAATAAATATGTAATTGTTGAATGCTTGCTAAACACTAAATCATACAACATCTTAAAACACTAAATCTGAAACCCTTAACGTAACCCCCAAACCCTTAACGTAAATCCTACACCTTAAACTCTAAACTTTAAACATTAATCTTAAACCCTAAACCCTAAGATTAATACCACTTAAAGACTCTAATCGTCTAAACCCTAAACCCTAAACGTAAACCCTACACACATTAAACTCTAAACTCTAAACTCTAAACATTAATCTTAAACCATAAATCCTTAAAATAAATCTCAGTTAAAAACTCTAATCTTCTAAACCTTAAAAACTAAATCCTAAACACTAAACTTGAAACTCTAAATCGTAAATCCTACACCTTAGACCCTAAACATTGATGGAAATCTCCAATTTGAGATGAAATATAGAAAACTTACTTTGACAACTCTGATTTCGAACTTGGTAGTTTTGCTCGAACCCTTTGTTTGACAATATTGCCGCAACGAACTGTACAAATATATATACAAGTCCAAATAAGTATAAAATAATTAGAATAAAAGCGTTAAAAAATTTACACAAGAAAACTTACGCATTCAATGCCCTAACAATTTCAAGCATGTTTCCCGCTTTGTTTTGAGAATCAATCTCATAAATTGTTGCCGTTGAGATTTGCAAAACCAGAAGATACCAGTTATTGCTACAATTCAAATTTAAGAAAGTTAGCATGAATTCATATTAAGTGAGAGAATTATCGAAAAGTAAGAAGACTAACCGTTCAATGTACGACAAAAATATCAAGGATTTTGGGTCCTCAATAGCAACGAAGAAGTTCTTAATGTAATTGACAGTTGTGGCATAGTTCTCAATTATACTTGTTCCCGAGCACGAGGCGGAATCAAGAAAGAGAAACTTTGAGACCGACCCAAATTTCCAAAGATGATGTGATAAACACCTGTGTGTATAAATGAATATTGGAATTATATATGTATTAACTATAATCTAATTGC
Source organism: Eleocharis quinqueflora (assembly GCA_964058865.1). Lineage (NCBI taxonomy): Eukaryota > Viridiplantae > Streptophyta > Magnoliopsida > Poales > Cyperaceae > Eleocharis > Eleocharis quinqueflora. Next base: position 117,969 of record CAXKVX010000357.1, read on the forward strand.
ATAGATAAGTGTGAATATTCTTACTTGCACCATAGCTGAATAAGCGAGACACTTAGCCAACGACCCGGCTTGAGAATATCCAATATCTCAGTAAGTGCCACCAATTGCACATCATTGATGCCGAACAACTGCTTATCGCCAACTGTGAAGATAGCTTGATCCTCCGGTTGCGACATCAACTATATAATAAATTAGCTTTTGTCAAATTGTAACAATATTGAAATTTTATTCATTTTACGAGGAATAAGTTAAATGTGCACCGTATTGTAAAGCTTTAAGCTAGATGGATCAAGAAGCGGCAAGCATTCAACGGGAAGAAGTTGAGGCCTTTCATAAATGTCTGTGCTTGCACTTGGTGCCTTTTCTCTTTCCTTCTCAGGTGCTCGAGCCTGCGGTAAATCACATGAGTACATAATCAATTTAAAGTGCATAACATTAGAGTTTAGTTGATTTCTTATACCTGCTCATGAGGACACAACTCTACAAAATACGAAGGCCAACAGACGGGATAAGTGACTAGGTCACCAATGTCATACAAATCGTCTGTTGGAAAAGGCACTTTGACTCCTTCTTGACCTACAATAAGTGACTATTATAGTTGATTCATTACCTAAAAGACTAAAAAAAGGCCAACAGACGAGATAAGTGATATAGTATACTTTAATTCATTACCTGAAATTATTGTATCTATCGTAACCCTAACGGTATCAGGAGGAAGGGGGACGTTGTGAATGGTCGAAGCATATGGCAACACAGTACCATGAGCCACCAACGTCCTACCTTCATCCGCCGGATCATAAAGGTTGCACGGTGTGGCGACCTAAAAGCAAACTTACAAGAATTAATAAAATACTACTAATTCAACGCAAATAATAACAGATAATATATACAACATTTCATAATATATAAGTAATAGATATAAGGAGTGAAAAACGGTAACCTCGATGTCTTCGGCTCTCCAATGAGAATAGCTACCCTACGTCGGCTCGGGAGGAGTCATATTGGCCTGTTGGTACCCAAAGTACAGCATCGCACTCATGTTACCTGATCTGAGCATGTACTCCTGCAAACTCAGAAACTGGAACTATAGTTGTTCTCGAGATATGCATCTTTCATGCGTAGGCCTCCTCCTCAGCCCTTTTTCGTACACATCCTTCAGCCCCATCGTATTAGGGTAGCCCCGCACCCTACCTCCATGCTCTTGGGTCCCGAGAGCGGCAGTGAGTACATCGTGATGCCGATGCTCTCGGAATGCCCCTTGAGAGGCTTCTGTGGATTTTGCTACCTAAAATTAATTAAAACAAAGTAAGAATAGCATAAAACAATGAGTTTATAAATTGAGAAAACACAAGAAGAAAAATATAGTACCGCTCGCTTAGCGACCTCTCTCGTCGCCTCATTGACAATGACATACTCACCATCCTTTACTCGCCTGGCATGAGACCGGAGAAATGCCAAACTTCTATCACCGATGGAGGGGCTAATCACCTCCGAGTCATCTCCTAATACATTAACAAATATAGAAATATTAATTAGTTATAACTTAGTCATCTCATAACATAGTAATAATATAGAAATATTAATATATAAACATTAAAAATAAATATCATCTCCAATTCTTATTACATCAGTGGCTTTCTAATACCATTAAAATAAACATTTTCTATCACCGCTAGCTTCGCTTGATGCACCATCGGAAGACATGGCTGCTAATATGAAAATGATAGACGAAATCACAATTATATTGCACCATTACATGTAACAAGGTCATTACATGTCACAATTACATCATGTCACAATTACATTACATGTCACAATTACATTAAAAGAAATCACAATTTCATTACTAAAAAACGTAATGTAAACGCTCATTTTGGAACCATTTCAAAGTAGACAAATACGAGCAAAATTTACTCTAATTTAAACCTAATTTGACCCAAATTCTCTAATTTAAACCTAATTTAACTCAAATTTAACTCTAATGTAAATTCTAATTTAACCCTAATGCAAACTCTAATTTAAACTAATATAAACCTAATCTTAACTAATTTAAACCTAATCTTAACTACTTTAAACCTAATAATACTCGAATAAAATCAAATAAATTGGTACCTTATAAGAGAGAGACAGCGAGAGAGCACGAGCGAGACAGCAAGAGAGCACAAGCGAGACAGCGAGAGAGCACGAGCGAGGTAGCGAGCGGCGAGGCAGCGAGGCAGCGAGCTAGGCTTGCTGGGGGGCTGGGGCGGGTGTTGGACGGCTGGCGCGGGTTTGCAGCTTCTGGGTGCGCAGAGAGAGAGAAAGAGAGGGAAGAATGCTAGGGTTTGGGAGCGCGAATCAATTTGGCGCAGATATCTATTATAGCGGTCTTCTTGGGACAGCCGCTATAACAGAGCTATTATAGCTGCCTTCTTGGGACAGCCACTATAACAGAGCTATTATAGCGGCCTTCTTGGGATAGTCGCTATAATAGAGCTATTATAGCGGCCTTCTTGGGGTAGCCGCTATAATAGATTAAGCGAGTATATATTAATCTGTAAAGGGTTCGAATCCCAGCAGGGGTTATGCAATTTTTTTGATTTTTTTGAAGTTATAATAATTTAATTATTTAATGAAACGAAAATATTAAAATTTCAAATCAAAATCAAAATAAAAATTACAATAATTCATACAAATTATCTGTAAAACTAAAAATTACAAATATGCATACAAATTACAATAATCCATACGAATTACAAATATTCGGAAAATTGTTTAACTTAATGTTTCTTGAACCTGCAAAATTAATTGTTTTTTCGATTGTAATTAATAAATTAGAAAAATCAACAATAATTCAAAAATTGTAATTAATAAATTTGTGGATTTAATTACAATAATGTACTCACAATTGGCTATGATTTTTTCGATTTACTATGTTTGACCCACACTCCTTCGTTGTGATCTGAACGTAGAATACAAAATCATATTAACATAAACAAAATGATTGAATTACATGATTTAAATCAAAATAAAAGTACCTGAACGCAAGTAATGCGGTGTGTCGTTCTTTTCTACTGGATCGGTCTCTATACCTGTGGAAAATGGTGGTACTTCGTCATATTGATCATTTTCTTCTTCGACATCTCCAACATCGATTATTCGTCTTTTACCCGAAAGAACCACATGCTTCTTCTTGTCGGACGGGTCAGCAACATAAAACACTTACTTTACTTGATTATTTGCAAGTATGAAAGGGTCGTCCCGATGGCCCACTTTTTTCATTTCGACTGTTGTCAATCCAGTTTCTTTTTCTACGTTGACACCAATTTGATTGAACCATTCACACATAAATAAGGAAATTCTGAATCTTATGTAATCAAGTTTCCATATTTTGTGTACTATGTCGTTATCTTGAAATATTTCTTGTACTTCTCGATTCATGTATTTCATCCCATTATCACTTCTAATTACTTTAAACCTTTCCTACTGTGTCAAAGCACTTTTACTAAAAAAATGATTTTTTTTATTCTTTTAGAAATCATCTTTTTTTTAAGAATTCATTTGACTTTTATATGAATTTTATATGGATATTTATTATAATCTAATATAATAGATATGTTTTTTTTTCAAATTGTGTTCTAACCATATTTATAAATATTCTGAATATTTCCTTTACATCTTCTTTAGTTTTTAATAGGTATAACCATGTCATCCGAGAAAAATCATCAACAAATATTATATACCATCTATAACCAGTTTTGGACATTATTGGAGAGGGGCCCCATACTTCTGTATGAATTAAATCCAATGGAGCCAATGATTTAGAATTACTTGGCAAATATGTGGACCAGTGACTTTTGGTCTTAATACAAGTTTCACAGAAAAATGTCTCACAATTTTAATTATTAAATAACTTAGGACAAAGTTTTTTCATGTACCCAAATGACGGATGACCTAATCTTTTGTGCCATAATAAAATTGTGTTCTCTCTTTCCTTCGAATTTGTATTAAGTAATGTTGCTCATGTCTTCAAGCTATCTAGATAATACAATTCGCCTCTCCTAGTACCATGGCGCAAAATTTTCCTGGTTTGGATGTTATCAAATATATAATGATTAGGAAATATGTTGACCATACAATTTAATTCTTTCGTCAATTCCTCGACTGATATTAGTTTGATAGATAAGGATGGCACAATCAATGTATTTTGCAGAGTTAGGTTTGGGTATATTTTCACATCTCTTGTTGTACTAATAGGGTAGCAGATGCCATTGGTGTTTACAATACCAATTTTTCTAGGTTTTTGGAATTAATAAGGTCCATTTTATCAAAGGTCATATGATCTGTAGCCCCTATTTGAAGGGATTATTTCAATTGAGTTGGTGCAATTCAATTAGGGTATCAATTCAATAATTGTTTCCTAATCTAAAACAAATGCAATTACAATTCAATTCACAAAACCGTTGCGACATAAATGAGAAACAAAGAGCGGAAGAGGATTTACTTACTTTCCATCTCCACCAGTCGTCTCCGGTATCTAATCCAAGCGACGGTCGAGATGTCTTGAATCAGTGAAAGTTCTTCGGTAAGTCATTTTCCCGACGGATCCTTCCAAATGATTCGGGGGCGTTATCCTTTCTCCAGATGAGTCATGAACGCCTCGATGGAGTATGAACTCTTAATGGAATAAAGTACATTAGTTATGCACAACACACGTGCTCTAATCACAGAAAATTCTGATCTCTCGTTACCCCTTAACATTTGGAGATCCGGGACCTTTTATAGGGGTCAGAGTGTATCTTGAAAAGATGCCGAATTAATTATCAAATATTCATCAAATATTTATAATTATATTTTCTCCAATTCTTTTCCAAATCCTAGTATTTACTACTGCAAATACATCCACGAATTTGGTACAAAATACATTTTACTCAATCAGAAAGATAACGGATAATCTAGGCATTCAAATCATTCCTTACATAAGGTCTCTTGCGACTACAATGAATTTCATTGCGGTCGCAATAGATTAGGCAACTCCACCATTGGCAACTTTCTGCTAAGTGTCTTGCGGCCGCAATAAGATCCATTGCGGCCGCAATAAATCATGCCAAAATGGTAGATTTGTTGCCTAATCTTCCCCTACTGTATTGCGGTCGCAATGAATCTTATTGCGGCTGCAATAGATCACGTTTTGTGTTGTTTTGATTGGGCTTTGATCCAAAACAAGTTGGGTTTGGTCCAAATAATATTTCTGACTTTACACTAAGACCCATATATACATTAATTGATCATAATCAGTCCATCAATAATTATAATCAATTTAGCTAAGTTCTATATGCATTCGTGTCCAAAATCTTGATGAAATACGTATAATGTCTTGTATATTAACTAATCACATTTAGCGACATTCCCAATTGTTACTCCTCGTAACATTAGTGACAGTACGTGACATGTTTATAATCATATAACACGTAGTCCAACTCATTTTATTGAAATTAACGTCTTAATTCCATCACCCATTCGTGACAATTTTTCCATATAGTGTTATTTTTACCTGAGCCATTACCTGTTTCTTGATATGCTACCTGGCACTTCCCAAATGTATACCTTTACTTTGATCACTTTCTGAGAGGTGCGGAACATAGTGAGGTCTGCTGCTGGTTCCAATGCCACTTGCCTCTGTGTGGTTGTTTGACTGTGTCTCAGTTTACTCTGCTGAAGGCTGAAGCCATGTACCAGCGCCAAGGAAATTGGTTGTTGATCCAGCGCCTAGCAACCCACCTGAAATCGTACCAGAATTACGATAGTTGTTGCCAGGTAAGTGTTGGCTGTTATGCGATGCCATCTCTGCCCGTGCTACGACAGCGTGTCCTCTTCCCGACCAATTTTCCTTCTCCTTGCGCCTTTCTTTGAACCAGTCAGGGTATCCCGCCAGTTTGAAATACTGGTCTTTTGTGTGCTTTGCCATACCACAGTGAGTACATTTCAAGTGAGTTTTATCAATACATTTGTGCCCTTTTGAGAACATTGCAACAGATACATGTTGTTCTGTCTCACCACTTGTGTTCATCACACTTTGTCTAGTAGCTTCCTTTCTTACTCGAGCAAAGGCTTGTTCAAGGGTCGGAAACGGGGTCATTTGCAGCACGTTTGCTCGTTCGTTGTCGAATTTTTCATCAAGTCCATCTAAGAAAGAGTACACCCTTGATTCAAATGAAACAAAATATAATGTTGGAATGTGCTCCAGTACGTCAGTTGTTTGTTGGATGTTGATATTTATTTGATCCAAACTTTTAAAAAACATCGTTTGAACTGTGTAAACTTCATTTAAGCCTTTGATGTTAATTAAAAAAATCTATTTAAACCGTTTTAACTCCATTTAATTCATTGAATCGGTTTGAAATTATTGCCTTACAGTTGAGCCGTGAAACGTTTTTTAAAAGCTTGATTTGATCTGATAGTTATGCAATTATTTATATTTCTTACCAAAATTACAGTTTACTCTTTAAAGCAGCAATCACCTCCTGCTTTTCCCTTGTTTGATCAGATTGTCAAAATTAGTTGCTACATTTTCTTTTGTAAAATGTGTTGTGCTGGAGAATAACTCCAAATATTTAACCTGCTTATAAAATCAATGTATCTTTCATACCCACTAAGTACCCATTTCTAATAAACCTTCTGTTAGGCAAATTACAAAAAAAATGGTTGTGACTGTGTTCATCATTAGTGTTGACATGCCACGACCACTTTCATCATTAGTATTTAGTAATATATGCTAGCAATCACAAAAGTGGATATGCTAGTAGCCTAGTACAGATTATAGCAATATAACTTGTGTTGAGGAAAGATGTATGAATGATGGATCCAACTTAATAAGAATTAGGTGAAAAAGGTGAAACCTGATGTGCTACGTACTTGGATTATCTGCTGTTGATGGCTTGTTCTCCAAGGAGGTAAACCTCTTGTCCTTGGACAGTTTAGCTGACGGATCCATAGTAGGCCTAGTGCTAACATTTGTATTTTCATTGCTTCCCCCTCCTCCTTTTTTTTTGTTTGGTGTGATTTGGTGGTGTGGGTGATTAGGATTGTAATTGGTTACTTGTACGAATCTCGATGCAAATCAAAAACTGAAATTTGCTGCACAACACGCACAGTATTTGTGATGCGCGATAGAAGATTACATTCCACTTAATTTAAGGCGCCATCCAAGGTTTACTAAATCTGGACGTCTCTAACATGTCACATTGTGATTTCATATATGTTGTTATTTTTGGAAATAATAGTACTTTGTTATCTTTCGATCTGACCGTTAAATTTCGATCTAACGGATAGATTATATAATACATAAAATTTCATACAATCTATATGTGTCGTACGTCGAAATCTGACGGTCAAAATAGAAAATAATAGAGTCATGTTATTCCCAAAATAACAACAGATACGGACTCAGTTGTAGAACAAACCAATCATGATTTATTACATGCAAGGATAATTTAATTTTAACCATAAGTTGCTTTGTAATGGATGTCGTTGGATGGAGTTCAACAATGGTCAGATTGAGACTAGTCCTTATACAGCTCCATTGTAAGTTGCAACGAGTTTATAAAACTAGGTGGATAAATATACCGAGCCCCAAGTATTGCCCCAAAAGGTACATATGACTAGGACATCCACTATATTCTATTCAAAGGGAGGGATTAGCTAAGGTCTAGACCATATACACTTATGTGTGCATCTTTATAAATTAATACATGACCAATCCTGCACTGTGAACTTAGAAAAATTTGAAAAACTGAAAGTTGTCAAAACCTCTAAATCAGAACAAATTTCTTAAATATAAGAATAAATTCTCAAAATATTCTTAAATATTTTTACGAGATACTGGAGCCGAATCTCAGCTGAGTTAAAAAAATTTATGAACGACTGGCGTAATACCGCTAGAAGCTCAATCTATCAAGAAGCTCTAAAAGTAACCGAGACAATTGAAGAACCCGCAAACGGCTTTCTAAAACCAGCCGAATTCGCGAAAGGAGCCACTACAGCATTGATCAAGCAGAATAACACAATAATTCAACTACTGGTCAAAATCAAAGAAGATCTTGAAGACTGTAAAACCGCAGTCAGAAGGCTAGAGGCAGCGAAAACCAAAGTGCCTGAGACAGAGGATCTCACACAATCAATAAACGAACTCCAAAAGGGCTTACAAAAGCTTAATCTTGGAGAACCCAGTGAGAAAAAGGTTAAGAAACCAACCGGTCAGTTCTTTGTGTTCAAAAACCCAAAAGAAATATTTGACTCGGTGAAAAACAAAAAATGAGCCAAACAAGAACTGAAACCACGAGCAGGCCAAGCATATCTGGGGATTCTAACCAAAATCCGACAATAGAAGACCAGATAAGGGGCTACAGACTGAGTAGTCGCCTAGCTCATGAAGCGCAAAGAAGAGTACCAGGCAGGAGGCGTTACAGGAGAAGCCTCGAATCACAGTTAAACCCAGACGCAGAGCTCAACCTTTCTCAATACAGAAGGGCTCAGCAAGTTCCAGCTGAAACTCTATATCAAGCTGGATTGTCTGAAAGAAATCACAGAGTATATCAACATTACTCTGATGAGAGGGTACTTGTGGTAGATGGAGCTCAGGTGGAGCTACCATTTATATCACAACAGAGCTACAACCAACTGGTGCAAGAAGGCTTACAACATTTGCATATTGGTCTTGTTATGATAAGACTATATGCACTCCATAGAAGAAATGCTGGGGTTAACGCCCTAGTAATATTGAGAGATACAAGGTGGTCCGATGATAGGGCCATAATCAGTTCCATGGAGATTGATCTAACAGGTGGCACGCAACTGGCGTACACAGCACCAGACATGACCTTAAGCATCCACGATTTCAATAATCACATACAGGTCGTGTTGCAAACACACGGCTACGATGGATGGCAAGGTGGTGAAAGCAACCTCCTACTCTCTAGATCACTCATAGGGAGGTTATCAAACACAAGCCACACAAATTTCAGATACAATGTAGAAAGAGTGGCAGAACACCTGGCAAGCAGAGGAATTAGAGCGATTCCAGGCCAGATGAGATCAACTGAGGAATTAAGGGGTAGACAATGGATCATACGGCCAGCAACAACACCAGCCGTACAAAATCCTCAGACAGCAAGAATACGGATCAGAACTGACGGGTCCTTAGCAGTGAGATTTGGTGGGTATTCATCAACCGCACCGCCAGAAGAGGCAACAGTGGGCCAAGCTGATGAAGAAATCCTAGAAGAAGAATCAGCCCTGATGATGTTCTGTGACTGGCACGAGTCACAGGATGAAGATGAAGATGATAATGAACTCGAAATGTTGCAATTATTGGCAGCATTACCGAGAGAAAAACAGTCGGTCGAAGAAGATGCCGGACCAATCTGGGATGAATACAACGATTCCAGTGAAGAAGAATGGGTAAACCCATTCTCTCAGAAGGATGGTAAGGAAGAGGTCAAAGCCGAAACCGTTCTGGCAGCAATGGAATACCCATTGCTCAAAAACCTCGATTCAAAAATTGAAACAATTCTCTCAACCCAATCCACAGCAACTGGACCTAGCAGACCTCGAGAACCGATGATGGGACCCCCAATGTACCCACCAGGGAGTCTAAGACAAAACCAACAACAATTCGATATCCCAGAGATAAGAGCCAGAGTTAATAAATTCAAAGGAGGGTTTGCACAAGCAATGAGAGATTCAACCTTCCTTCAGCGCAAGCGAACCAAGGCGCCATGCTCGTATTGCCTGAAGATATAGGGCAGTATAGTGATGTGACCTCCAGGTGAGAGTCAATCACCCTAAACCTTGTTAACGAAAGAAACTGGGCCGATAATAAAAGCAAGGTTATATACATAGAAAACTTGTTGGGAGAAATAGAGAAAAAGATATGGATCCAGTGGCGAATGGCATATCCTCAAGAGTACGAAGAACTGGTGAACATTGCCGATGATCCTCAAAATGTCATCACCCAAGTCAGAAGAATAATCCTACTCGAAGATCCATACCAGGGTTCAACGGTAGAACAAGATCAAGCGTATAATGATCCCGAGAGGTTACCATGCAACAACATGAAGGACCTGTTTGATTACATGAATGATTACAAGGTCATAGCAGCAAAGTCAGGACGTATGTATATCAGTCCTGAGCTCTCTGAGAAATTTTTCAGAAAAATGCCCCCTCTAATTGGAAAAGAGTTAGAAAGAGCGTACATGGAGAAGTAGCCAGGGAGCACTGTCGGAGTACTGCCAAGAATCAACTTTTCATACCAGTACCTGGCAGAATCATGTAAGAAAGCAGCGCTACAAAGAAGTTTGAAAGATCTATCTTTTTGTAGCAAAATCCCAATTACAGGTTACTACCAGAAGAATAAGAAGTATGGGATTATAAAAGCAAAAACCTATCGCGGAAAACCACATGAATCTCACATAAGAGTATTCAAGAGAAAGAACGCGGATAAGGTGAGAAAGTGCAAATGCTTCATTTGTGGTGAAGAAGGTCACTTCGCCAGAGACTGTAGAAGGAAACAAGGAAACATTGCAAGGACTGCAATTGTCGAAAACCTTGACCTAGATGATGACTGGGATATCTTGTCTGTTGACCAAAACGAACCGGATAGTGACGCTATATGCTCACTTTCGGAGGGTGAGGTTGGCAACGCAAGAACAGTTATCATGGAACTTGGAGATACACCGTTTGAATCAATCTTTATGCTCCAAGAAGAAATGCCATCATGGCGAAAGCAACCAAACCTGCCTACTGAAATGAGGAATTGTGGACATTCATGGGAGGATAATGGTGAAATACCACGAGGTTGCGAAAGATGTAACTGCTGTTTAGAGACAACAAATAGCAAAATGAGGGCGCACTGTGGAAAATGCAAGATGACTGTGTGTCTCATGTGTTCAAGGTTTGTGTTAGAAAGAAAGATCATGATAAGAACACAAAACCTAAGTCCTTATGATAGCAAGGATGAGCTTAACAATGAACTTTTAAGCTATATCCAGTATCTTCTAGCCGAAAACGCAAGATTGAAGGATCAATTGTGGGAAAATGAGCTAGTTGCAGACATGGCTAGATTGGAGATAAAAGGCAAACAGAAGGTGGTGGGAGATGGAATGGAGATGGAGCCAGACAGTGACGAGGAGGAGTTTCCAGAAATTCCAATTCCAAATTCATTTCTGAAGAAGGCCAACCCAAACCAAAACCTGATAATCAAAGAAATGGCCAATAAACTATCTGATGACGAGATAAACACTGCAGTCCCAGATCCTAGAAAAGGAAGAAGAGTAATCAACATGCTGTACAACATTGAACTGCAGATGGAAATACCAGGGGTAAATCCTTTGAAAATTCAGGCGATATTGGATACAGGCGCAACGGTGTGCTGTGTAAACCAAGAATTTATACCCCATGAGGCCTTGGAGCCAAGTTTATACCCTATACAGATAAATGGGGTAAACTCTCAGCAAATCGCAAACCTGAAACTGAAGAATGGGCAGATGTCTATTGAAGACAACAAATTCAGAATCTCATTTACATATGCATTCCCGATGGGCAAGGAAGGAGGTGTCCAAATGCTAATTGGATGCAATTTCATCAGGGCGATGCAAGGTGGACTGAGAATCGAAGGGCAGATGGTTACATTCTACAAAAATGTAACAACAATAACCACCAGGGCAGATGCTGAGATCATTTCTCAGGCAGCAGTGGAAGAACTTGACCTATCTGAGCTTGAATATATAGAGGTTAAAGAAGCCGTTGCCTATAACTGTGGTGATGAGTCACCATGGTTCAAGAATAAATTCAGAGACATGCTAAGAAGACTGAAGGAGCAGGGCTATATTGGAGATGACCCAGTTAAACACTGGGCGAAAAATCAAGTAACATGCAAACTGGATATCATAAACCCAGATATCACAATACAAGACAAACCCTTAAAGCATGTTACCCCGACCATGAAGGAACAGTTTGACAGGCATGTGCAAGCGTTACTGAAAATTAGAGTAATCCAACCGAGCACAAGCAGGCATAAAACCATGGCCATAATGGTAAATTCGGGTACAACAATAGACTCGATTACAAAGAAAGAGATCAAAGGGAAGGAGCGTATGGTCTTTAATTACCGAACCCTCAATGACAACACGCACAAAGACCAGTACAGTCTATCAGGCATTAACACCATCCTGAATAAGATTGGCAACAGCAAGATATTCTCGAAATTCGACCTAAAAAGCGGATTTCATCAAGTTGCCATGGATCCAGAGTCAATACTCTGGACGGCATTTGTAGTACCTGGAGGACTCTACGAATGGCTAGGCATGCCATTTGGCCTGAAAAACGCACCAGCGGTATTTCAAAGGAAGATGGACAACTACTTTAGAGGTACAGAAGATTTTATAGCAGTTTACATCGATGATATCCTCATTTTCTCAGAAACAGAAGAACAACATGCAACACATCTGAGTAAAATGTTGGAGATATGTGAAAAATGGGGACTGGTGCTATCTCCTACTAAGATGAAAATCGCAGTAAAGAAGATTGAATTTCTTGGGGCAGTAATTGGTGAGAGTAAGATCAAACTTCAGCCCCATATAATCAAGAAAATAGTTCAGTTTGACAACGAAAAGATGAAGGAGAAAGCTGGGCTCAGATCCTGGCTAGGAATACTGAACTATGCGAGAAGCTACATTCCTAATCTGGGAACTCTCTTTGGGCCATTATACTCCAAAACAAGCCCTCACGGAGACAAGAGGCTAAAACCCTCTGATTATCAGCTCATCAGCAAGATAAAAGAGCTGGTACAAAATCTTCCTGATCTCGAATTACCACCTCCTGAATCCTATATTATCCTTGAAACAGATGGATGTATGGAAGGATGGGGCGGTGTTTGTAAATGGAAGAAGAAGAAGAATGATCCCAGAAATACAGAACGGGTTTGTGCTTATGCCAGTGGGAAATTCCCGGTAATAAAATCAACAATAGACGCTGAAATCCACGCATGTATGGAGACGATGAAAGCCCTCAAGATCCACTATCTTGATCAACAAGAAATAACTCTTAGAAAAGACTGTCAAGCTATCATCAGTTTCTACAACAAGTCAGCACAGAACAAACCGTCCAGAGTCAGATGGATTAACTTTGTTGATTTTATAACTGTTACAGGAGTACAAGTCAATTTTGAGCATATTGATGGCAAACTAAACGTACTCGCTGATGCACTTTCAAGATTAACTGCTAATATGGTTTATACCAGAAGCAGTGAAATAACTGACGCATGTTTGAAAAATCTTGAAGAAGCAATTGGAGAAGTAACTCAGGCACCAAACAAGGAAGTTTTCATAAACTTGTGCCAGCTAATAGAAAAGATTTATTTTCTATTAGAAAGAAATTGAATGTTTTTATTGCGGAAGTGGTGGACCGTAGAAACAAATCATCACAATTATCTAATAAGTGTGTTATCTTATTTTTAGTTTTTACAGGAAATGGAAGGGTTAAAGTTCATCATCAACAATAAACCACGAAGGGTGAAGGGAGCCTTTACTCAAGCAGAAGTATGGGCTTCACTATGTGAGCTAGATTCACGAGTGGCACGTTATTCGCGGGATCAAACAGAAGCATGGGAGTCACTATATGGGCAGAACGCACAGTTGGCACGATATTCACAAGGCACTGAAAATGCCTTCACATGTTATCCGCGAACTGTTGATGAAGATAATGCCATAACTGGCAGATTATCAGATTTATACAAGGAGCAAGCAGATACAACACGCAGGCAAATAGCAATACTAATTGCTATGAAGTATTTACAGAAAGCAAGACTTCTATCAATAGCCACAAAAGACAACTGGGCAAGCGACGCTTTAGGAAGAGTGGATGCCAGCATTAAGGCACTCATTCAATGCCATGACACATTATCAGATAATCTTAGAGATACCCATTATTAAAATTAAGGACCAGTTTGGTGGGGTTCTACGGATAACCACTAACTTTTTATAAAGAGAACCGAGTGGCCTTACCTTTTCTGAGTGGATTTTCACTTTATTCTTTTACAGATGTCGTCTAGTGTGCCGACGCATCTTTTTAGTTGGGTGGTTTTGCTTTTATTTACTTTTAAAAATGTTGTTAAGGGTGTAGATGCATCTTGTATGCTTAGTGGTAGACAAGAGTTAGTGATACCTCTTTATCTTGCATGACGATGGGGTCCAATGAGTATCCGGTGCAAATTATAAAGATTCCATCTCAAGTCTATATAATGTAACTTATGGTGAAGTTGCAAGCACATCGAAAGACATTCGAAAGCTTACTTCTAAGTTTCCAACTTTCAAAAAGTTTCTAAGTCTTAAGTTTCCAGTACATAATCTGTCCGAGAGCTTAAGCCGATCTAAATTCCGCGCGATCTCCCCTTGGGATCAAAGCTAGTTTATGTGATCTGGTTAGTATTAATCATGGCTTTCTAATTCTTTCATTCTTTCTAAGTAAGCAGTAATGGAAAGGTTATGTATTAGTTATTCGTTAAAGGCCAAAAATATGAACCCTTGAATTCAGAAGAACCAACTGAACCATAAAGCTTAAAATTTGGGAGACGTGTACTTAGTATAGGCGATAAAAGAGGAAAAAGTACCCAAGAAGGGAGAACAGTACCATTACGTTCGTAATATTAAGAAGGCACCCAAATAAAAGGCTACACGATTTAGAATCAAGTGTGACAAAAGCTTAAGTGGAATGCTGACTCATCGGTACTACTAGAGGAAAAACAGGGGGCATTGTATCACTACTCAAACTAGGTATGTAGCTGTATTGGTGGAATGGTGGTAGCTCTTACTTTGCACATTATAATATTAAGGCAAAATAGAAGCACACAAAAGATTGATCTCTTCGTATAGTCTATTTAACACACTATATGCATTTTACAATTGTGTGATAATTACAACTCTCACAGCTTGCTATCAGCTGCAATCTGTCAAGGTTGATTCTTTGGTCTTGTACTGAACAGGAACTAGTGGAGCAAAATGCCGTGTCATCACATTCGGATCCGATAACGATAGCCATCATTGCATCTACCGGACAAGTGTTCATGCTTAGAATTTCTCTGAATAACTAAACCTTTAGATTAAAAATTAGGGAGCTGATATGTAGATACATATTTGATATCAATTAATGATATCGATTTTATTATGCATCTTTAGTTGAATTATACTGCACATTATTTGAATTATCATGCATGTTATTTTTTTATAATGAAATAATTATACATGTTGTCGATTTTATTATGCACATTTAGTTGAGTTATTGTGCACATTATTTGAGTTATCATGTATGTTATTTTTTATAATGAAATAGTTATACATGTTAATGTTATACCATAATAACTATTTCAGTACAGAAATTAACATGTATAACTATTTCATTATAAAAAATAACATGCATGATAACTCAAATAAAGATGCATAATAAAATCGGTATCAATAGTTGGTATCAAATGTGGTATCTACGAAACATTTTCCTAAAAATTATATATAGACTTACTAACAGTCCTTTTTTACTGTCTCTCTTAATAGACTTTCACTACTGGACAAAAAACGTTTAACGCTCTGTTCGCTAATAACTATTTGCTCTGCTCTGCTAGCGCTCCGCTCCTCAGCAAGTCTTTATTTTTAATCCTGCAAGTACTCATATTACATTTTGCTGCATTTTTTCAATTTTACTGCAATTTTTCTATTTTGTTGCAAAATTGCTGTATTTTTTTCTCTAATATAAAGACTTGAAAATTCTAATATAGATATTTTTTGTTCTCATATAGAGACTTGCAGCATCTAATATTGATACTTGCAAGTTCCAAATATTTGAGACTTCCATGTTTCAATATAAAATTTTGCTTGTTAGGATATTTGAGATTTTTTTGCTTATTTAAATCTTTTCAATGCTTCTATGCTGGGATTAATTACAAGTTCCAATTTAAATACTTGGAGGTTCTAATATAAAAACTTGCGGGTTCTAATACTGAGACTTGCAAGTTTCAATATAAAGACTTCCTAGTTATAATATAGAGACCTTATTGTTCTCATGTAAAGACTTGTAGGTTCTAATATAGAGATTTGCATGTTCTAATACTCAGACTTGTATGTTCCAATATAGAGACGTGTTTGTTATAATATAGAGACTTGATTGTTCTACTATAAAAATTTACAGATTCGAATATAAAAATTTAATTATTCTAATATTAAGACTTGCATGTTCGAATATAAAAATTTATTTGTTATAATACAGAGACTTGCTTGTTCTTATATAAACTTATCTTGAAATTAATCCAAATACTGGAAAAAACGGAGGCTAAGTTTATATACAAGGAGGTGGCGAGGCCATTCAATCTTTAAAAGAAGAACAAAAAATATTAACCAATATCCCACTCGTTAGCAATTGTTCATCAACTCACTTTTTTATTATTCTCGTTAATCCCTCAAACAACTTGATGGCAAAATCGCAAATATCCATCAAACATAAATGCAATTAGCAACATAATCATCTCATCTAATCTAATATACTCATGGCGCAACATTGCGCCACTGTTCATTTTCACAGTGGAATGAACAGTGTTTTCATTGTTCACTGCTACAGTAAAATCACTGTGGCTTTTCCATATTTTTTTGTCGTTGCTTTTTTGTTTTTTATTATTTAAACGGTTTATTATAATTTTATTATTGTAATATCTAATCTAATCTAATACACTCATGGCGCCGCTGCAAGTCGCATGACGTTAGAGGAATAACGCATGACGCATGACGCAAGATGCATGACGCCAGCCGGATGACACAAGACGCATGATGCATGACTCATGACATCAGACGCATGACGAATGGCGTATGACGCATGATGCATCACGCATGACGCATGTCGCATGACGCAAGTCGCATGACGTTAGAGGAATGACGCATTATGCATGTCGCATGACGCATGACGGTACATTACGCATGACGCATGACGCATGACACTGCAAGTCGCAAGATGTTAGAGGAATGGCGCATGACACGTGACGCAAGATGCAAGACGCATGAGGCATGACGCATGGTGCAAGACACATGACGCATGACGCAAGACGCATGACACATGACGCATGACGCAAGACGCATGACGAATGTCGCATGACGCAAGACGCAAGACGCATGAGGTATGACGCATGATGCATGACGCATGACGCATGACGCATGACGCATGAGGCATGAGGCATGACGCAAGGCGCAAGAGGCATGACGCGTGACGCATGACGCATGATGCATGATGCATGATGCATGACGCATGTCGCGTGATGCATAACGCATAACCCATGATGCATGATGCATGATGCATGACGTGAGATGCATGACGCAAGCCGCATAATGCAAGACGCATGATGCATGCCGATTGACGCATACCACATGAATGAACATTGTTTTACTTTTTAATATGCTCATGTCTCATCGGCCGCCACTGTTCATTTCCATGGTGAATGAACAATGTTTTCACTGTTCATCGCTGCAGTAAAATCACTATTTTTCTTTTTTTAAATTTCATTTCCTCCGCGTCGGAGATTGATTGTAGTATTTTTTTTAATTGATGCTCTAATTTTGATCAAATATGACTCATGATGCTCTAATTTTAATATGTGCAAATTTCTCCCAATCAAAAGCTGCTTATTACCCTAACTCCATACAGCAAGGCAACCAATGTATGTCTATACCCGAACAAAATGCATCTAAGCCAGTCTGTTTGTAAAGAAAATATTTCACTGTTGTTCTTGTTAAATCTCAATAATTGGGAGGAAAAAAAAAAAGGCTTGCAATTGTCGGTAGTCTGCACACATCTATGAGATATGCAATACGTATACGCATTTTACAAACAGACGTCTCTCCTAACTAGAGAGGCATTTCAATTAGGTTTGAGCTTTTGAATTAGTTCACTGACAAAAGGTGTTAAATAAAGAAGTTACATATAACAAGGCACAAAAGAGTGTTTTTTCTTTCTTTGTTATTTCCTAAAATGTTGTTACTTTAAATCATTTTCCTTATATTTTCAATCTATACGTCTAATAATTTATTTTATCTTACGGGCTAACAATAGTTGGTGCATGTGAGTATGGCGTATTTTGTGCTATATTAAATGGTGGGGATGTCTCAGCTGCATCCAAGCTTTACAGAAACGGAGTGGGTTGTGGTGCTTGCTATCAAGTTGGTTAAATTTATTTCCTTTGTTTGTTATTCAAGTATAAACAGGGGCGGAACCAGGGGGCAGGGTGAGTCCCGGCCCTCCTTTGGCCGAGAAAGTTTGAACCTCTTGTTTAATTTTATAATTTAATTTAATTAAATGATAAGATTTTAGTTACAATTTTGATTAAAATTGAAAAAAATTATTAAAAAAATTATATAATTTCAAAATTTAATTTTGACATCTTTATAATTTAAAATTAGACTATACTTGCAAATCGGCTCCCAACTCGGTGTTCTGGTTTCGCCCCTGATTATAAACACCTATTACAATTCATAAACCAATAATTAGTTACTGCAAGAACATGATGGTGATGAATTAGCTGAATCTAACTTTTTTTTTGTCAGGTGCGATGCACCAACAGCAAATATTGTTCCACAAATGGTGTCAAGATTGTTATAACTGATTCAAGAGCAAGCGACAATACTGATTTTATCCTCAGTCAGCTTGCCTTTGCCGGAATGGGCCAGACACCTGATGCTGGAGTTGCCCTCTTGGCTTTAGGATATGTCGGTATACAATATCGAAGGTCGATATTTTTCTCAGAACTACTAAAAGTAAAAGAGGATCACAGATATTGTTAGGCTATACGAAAATGAACCAGTTGTTATTTCCTCACAAAGGCATAAAGCATACTCCTCTCATTTTTTTTGGTTTCTTTTGACAGGGTTCCGTGCAATTATGAAAACAAGAATATCGCCTTCTACATAGATAGGAGTAGCAACTTCCCCTATTACCTTGCTTTCCAAATTTGGTTTCAAGGTGGAGACAAGGACATCACTGCAGTACAACTGTGTGAGGTAGAAACCTGGTTCTTTTCTCTTCTCCTCTCTCTCTCTCTCTCTACATAGATAGATGAGCAATTCAGCACGCATTTATTTCTATTAATCCTACAACTTGACCTATGCGTGTAGACAATAAACTTGACATGCAAGCTGCTGGAACGAAGCCATGGTGCCACATGGGCAGTTGGATCTCCTCCAAGTGGGCCCCTCTCAATCAGGATGTTATTTAGCAGAGATAATGATACCAGTGATGATATGTGGCTCGTATCAGCTAATACCATTCCACAGAATTGGATGGCTTGTGCACTCAACGATTCTGGAGTGCAAGTTCAAGTATAGATCACAAAGTTTTCATCATATGATAATCTAGTACTTCCTACACAAAAGCTTGATCATATATTAACATGTATGATGTTTACATTCAATTTTCTTGTTTCAACGGAAACTTTTGGATGTAACCTAATGCATAAATAGATGGGGGGATATTTTAATATAACAAGGCAATTTGAAGTCAATACATCTAAATGCAATTGCATAAATCTACAACCAGCATCAGATTTTTATTTTTTCAGTATACCTAGCAATAACAGAATTCCTACTAAATAACAGCAACAAACTCACCAAGTTGATGCCAGAAATCCTAATTTCTGTTGTGGCAAAATAGTTCAAAAATCCAAGGACGTTCGAGAATGAGGAGCAAACAAGCACAGAAGTTTAAGTGCCTAGTACAATGATATACAAATCATGCGATAACTAACAAAATTGTTTAACAATCCTATAATAACAATAATGGCTCTAATGTAAGCAACATTACAACAATGGTACACAAGTAAATATTTTGTTTTTTTTTTTAAATTGCTTAACACTTCCTGAAGATTACATTAAACTATTAGCATTAGGAATCAAATCCAGACGCTCTTTGCCTAATCCTCATCTTAGAACAGGCTATATCCACAGATACTGGTTTAGGGATATTTTCATCATGTGGAGTCTGCTATATCTTTAGATATTCACATGGATTATACCCTCCATGTCCTTTTCCTTTTCGCAAGGATGTTATCTTTCTTAACCGTATTTTCACATTTCGGCAACAACAATCTCTGTGCTTTCTTCTCAAGTCTGTTTAAAAGACGCTGCAACATTGAATAAATGAACAAATGATTGACGGAGCAAAAACCAAAGGGGACTAGCAATGAGGCACAAACACCTAATTATTAAACTGAGAGGTAATCACTGTAGTACAGATCTTTCATGTACAGCTAGAGATCTGGTTAGAAGCTATCAATTTAGTCAATTATTGAAGTAAGAAACAGAACTTCCAAAAAAAAGAGTAAGAAACAGAACTTGATACCTTTTCAGGTAATCTAGCTCCTTCTGGCACCCTAGGGATGTGTGGGTGTGTAGGAGGGCCTTTGTAGTATACAAATCTGTTCAAATGTACACAAATCAATCGAAAGCATAGAAAAATTCATCAAAAAGACATTGAGGGGGATTAAATATAAAGAACGCATACATAGTTTGATCATCTATTATAGTCTCCATTCCATCAATAGGTGAGTAGATCTCCGATGATTGAATTGTCTTGTCCGAAATGTAAATGGAACCATTCATTCCATCACTAAGAGAATTAAAGAGAGCTCAAAACCAGGTTTTACAAAAACATAAAAAGATATAGCAACATCTTTTGACACAAACTAGTACTGCGGCTTAAGAATAAAATTGATTAAAGTTCAAAAATGATAAAATTCTAGAAATGGAACTGTTCAGGCAGTACCTCAGTTTAGGTCTAATCTTCTGCATGAGCTTAGCCTTGGCTAATTTTGGGCTATCTTTCTTCTTTTTATAAAAAGAAACAATTTTAGGTGCCATACGGTGAGATATATGGAGAAATAGGGAATCGAGTGAAAATACATTCCTCCTCCTCTCAGCATCCTTCGAGAAATATAGATCAAATTAACATTGAAATAGTCTACTATTTAAGAAGTCATATAAGGCTTCTGTAAGTTACCGTTAAATTGTGCTCCACAGATTCAATTTGTTGAAGTAGACGTGATTGCTCTATAAATGGTAACTTGCATACTGCCTATAACATATATAAATAGTGACTGTAAAATATTAATGTAATGATCAATTTCCAATTTTTGTTCATTCTAAGTTTAACAAAATCATAACCTGCCAACGGAGCTGCTTGCCATTCATGTCAAGTGCAAAATCTGCATCGACCAAAAGACAAATAAAAATTTCAAATAGTTGACAGCAACAACTCATGCTTCTAAAGGACCTAATCAATAATAAAGTAAAACCTTGGGGATAGAAATCTTTAATGGAGGAAGAAGGATCTGTCATTAGCTTCCTATATGAAAGTGGTAATGCATGTGCACTGCACAGATGGAGAGAGATTTAAGTAAAAAACACCTAGACTTTGCCAGAAAATGGGTTGGCAAGTAGTTTATGTAGGTTGAATCTTAACTATGCATGGGCTGACACCTAACTATTTCTAATGCCTTGCAACTTTTGTTGCTTGCACTGAGCTTGAAATAGCTCTCAATATTACTAGTAGTTGAACCAATTTCAAGCTAAGGCGAATAAAATGTTTGCCACGAGTTAGGAAATTTCAGGTTACAATAACTTCTGTTAAACACTCCGGCAAACTCTTTTTTTCTTGGTTAGTGTTGAATATAAAGGGAATAAAATTTAACAAAAAAGAAATGACCTGGCCGCTGGCAATACACTCATCAGTTGATCAAATGGCTTGAAGGGTTTGCCCAGTGTGAAACTTATATCTAAACTTTTTAGATTTATAAAATCTGATGCAAAAGGAGCGTAGTGATATGGATAAAACCTGAAATAGAATGAGCAAATAAGAAACTACTTATAATTAAAAAGACAACAGTAATTTAGGAGATTTCAGCTAAAATGCATCAAGGACGAGACAAACAAACTTTTGGTGAAAAACGACAAGATCAAGAACAGATGGAGAGAATACTTTGACAAGTTGTTCAATGGAGATAATGAAATCACTATATTTGAGCTAGATGACTCTTTTGATGACATTAATAGGCGATTCATTCGAATAATTCAAGAGACAGATATGAAGGAGGCTTTAAAAGTAATGAAAGTAGGTAAGCTTTAGGGTCTGATAACATCTCGATCGAGGTGTGGAGATGCCTTAAAGACACAGGGATAGTACGACCAAGTTGTTCAACAACATATTTCGGTCAAACAAAATGTCGAGCAAGTGGAGGAGAAGTATATTAGTGTCTATCTTCAAGAATAAAGAAGATATTGAAAATTGTACTAATTATAGAGAAATCAAACTTATGAGCCATACAATGATGTTTTGGAAGAGAGTGATTGGGCATCGCTTAAGAAAGATGACAAGCGTTACGAAATAACAATTTGATTTATTCTCGAATGATCGACTATGGAGACGATTTTCTTGACAAAACAATTGATGGGGAGATATAGAGAGCAGAAGAAGGATTTACACGTGATATGCATCGACTTGGAGAAAGCGTATGACAAAGTAACGAGAAAGGTCATGTGGTGGGCACTTGAAAAGAGGTAAGTTCCAACAAATTACGTTAACCTTATCAAGAACATGTACAATAACGTTGTGACTATGTGACGGCGAGACTGATGACTATTACATCAAGAGTCAGCCTTGAGCTGTTACATTTTTGCCTTAGTGATCAATGAGATCACGAAAGATATACAAGAAAATATTCTTTGGTGCATGCTCTTTGCGGACGATGTAGTCCTAATTGACGAAAGTAAGATAGGGGTGGGTAGAAAATTAGAATTGTAGAGAAAGACCTTAACATCAAAAGTTTTAGACTTAGTAGAACTAAGACCGAGTATATTAAGTGCGAGTTCAGCGGCGTTCGATTAGAAGATGAAGATGTCAATTTAGATGGACAAGTAGTGCCTAGAAGAAACACTACTTAATATTTAGGATCGATGCTACATAGTGATGGCAAGATTGATGATGTTAGCCATAGAATAAGAGCGAATTGGATAAAACGGTGACAAGCATCTTGCATCATTTGCGACAAAAAGGTCCCATAAAGGTTCAAAGGTAAGTTCTATAGAACAACGATCAACCTGCAATGTTGTATTGAGCAGAATGTTGGACTACTAAAGAGCAACACATACAAAAACTAGTGTGACAAAGATGCGTATGTTATGGTGGATATGTGAGCATACAAGAAGGGATCGCATTAGAAATGTGATATACGTGACAAGGTCGAGTTGCACCGATCGAAGAGAAATTTGTTCAACATCGTTTGAGACAGATGTTAGCATCGTACGATTCACGATACGAATCTTACGATACGGTACGAGTAAAAGGCTTACCGATGCGAACTATTCAACAATATCGGGCGTATCGACACAATCGTTACGGTTCAGTCTTGTGATACGCGATACGATTTGTATCGTACGATACAAAGCGATTCAGTTATGGCCAATGGAAACATTTTGCCGCTCTCGCTTAAATCTTTATTCCTAAGCCTCAAGAGGTGCCAGGTTCGAGTAATCTTCAAGAGTCGCCAAGCTTCAAGCATTGCTAACATCAGAGAGCACCAGCCAAATTGATTTCTTCCAAATTTAACTTTTCTTCCACAAATTGAACTTTTCTTCCAATTGATTTCTTAATTTACAAAAGGTAATTTCTTGCATTCACAATCAGACTAAATGGTGAAAAATATTACATGGACATTCCCATACTATTCTCTAATTGCATTTTTACCAAAAGAACATTTTCCCTAAGTTTCTCAACTGTTCCTTTTTCCATTGCCAGGTACACAATTTATATGCATTGTAAATAAAATTCGGTTGATTGTTATGCTTCAATGCAATGTAAATAGAATGTTTTGCTAGATTTCGTGAGTTTTTCTTATATTATAATAAGAATATATTGTTGCTTCAGTTTTATATTACTCCAAAGTCCAATTTTCAATATCTTACCTTTGTAAATACCATAAAATAGATCAATAGAATAGTTACAATAGTATCGGAAATTCAAAATCAGAATAGATCAATAAATTGATTAAGGTTTATTGATTAATATAAAAGTGGAATTAGAATAGGTGAAATAGCATGTGTTTATCCCATAAAAATATGATATAGTTTGTTATTGAAATGTTCTTTTAATAAAAAAAATTCATAACTAATTATATTACTTGATTTTAGAATAATTTAGTGTATCTTAAACGACTGATACGTTACACGATACACGATACATTTTACGATTCAACAACTATTATTTGAGATGGTATGGACATATCCAGTAAAGGCCTTCTGATGCACCGGTACATAGTGGAGTTTTAAGTCACGTCGAAAACACGACAAGAGATAAGGGTCGACCAAATTGGCATCAAATAGGAGTGCATGGAAGTCAACGATCCACGTACCAGAGCGATTCACGTACCAAAACCATGACAGACTAAAATTTAGAAGTAATGGTATAGTTGTACGACTTTAGTTCAGGATTAACGACGTAGGGCGCTAATCGAAATTTATTATTCTTTTGTAGAATATATTATTATTATTATTATCATTATTATCATTACTATACTTCTATTTTTACTACTATTTTACTAATTATTATATTATTATTATTTATATTGATTTTTTGTTTCATATTGGGTTTCATTTCTAGGCTATCCCAATTTATTTGAGAATGAAGGCTTTGTTTTTGTTGTTGCTAGTATTGTATATATCCTCCTTTACCAAAGCGGATGAAGATACTTTATGGGGTAATTTATGTAGCACAGACACTCTACGGTACATTTTGTGTGTGTCAAACAAGACACTGACACTTGTGTCCTGATAGAGAGTGAATAAAATGTCATTTTGTACACATGTAACCTTGTCCGTGCCACATGGGTGAAACTGTTAGAGAGCTTACAATTTACGGTGTAAGAGCAGAGTTGTCAATGGATAATTCTAGGTTGGGTTTGATTCAACAATATTTCATTACCACTTTTAGACTGGTCAAATCTAACTCAGAAATACTCCCAACTTGAACCTGACCTGTAAAGTCTAGAAATTTTATGTATTAATATTTATAAATCGCAATAGTAATAACCTTTTTGTGTTTTGACACTTGGGACAGTTGGTCTG
>CAXKVX010000358.1:0-57318 GCA_964058865.1 Eleocharis quinqueflora
AACTCATCGAGTTGCAACGACTCATCTATGGACATGGTGTCTGACAGTCCCTTACGCTGAAGAGATTTGTGACTTGTCAATTGGAGAAGTGTGAATACTGCCATAGAAAAGTATCTGTTGTTGAAGGGAGCTGGTGTTTTCTCAGGTGGTGGATGGGTTTGTCAGTCGGTGTAGTAAAGAGGGTGGATTGCATGCATAGTAAGGAGGATTGAGTAGTAGACGTGGACGATTGAAAGCAGTCAAAGCATATCTCAGTTTGGTTGGTTAATTAAACTGAAAACCAGTGGTTTCATGTGCTATATGTCTTTAGTTCTATTATGTGGTCTCTTGTTAAGTAGTCTGTGGTCTAATTAGTTGACTCTCCTTTTTCTTTATTGTTTGCCTTTTGTTTCATCATGAATAATGGCTAGTCTTATGTATAAGGTCGTTTTTCATATATATGAAATTGGTATTGATCCTCTGCATGATTATGTGGCTTTTTGCATAAATTGCTCTTCCTTTGTCAATCATTTTTTGATAGTGTTCTTGTTAGAACCAAACCAATTCTTTGTAAACCTTCTGTAATTTGTACAAATCTGTTGGAATCTCACTGGAACAAATTTTATCTGTCGACATTTGTATAACAATGGCTAGGAACTGTGATATGTTTTTCTATTGCGCGCCTTAAATGATGTTTTGGAGGATGTTCTCATCCCAAGCATAGAATTTCACTGGCATAATTGCTATGTTTTGTGACATTTGTATGGTATAGTATTGGAATGGTGATATGATTTCCTTTTCTAATGCTATGCTTGGTTTAAATGATAGTTTGGAGGATGTTTTCTTCCTGAGCATCTATTTTTTTCTATCATAGATTCTAATTATTAGGAAGGATGGATGAATTCTTTATATCAATTTACAGAAAAAATTTAATGGGGATGGCACCAAGGGAATGGGAGTAGAGCTGCTGATGGATAAATTTTAGTCTATGTTTAGCTCAATCCGCTGATGAAGAGTTGAACATGATTAAATTAAATCCATAATTATTTATTAATATTCAATTAATGTTCAATTCATCTTATAACTGAATAATATGCATTATTTGTTCATAAGTTAATCATATGAGTCTGATTCTGAACACCACAATGCACAATCATCTTTAAATTAAAGCTTTTTCGTCACTGTATCAAATAACTTAGGTTTTTTTGTGCGAATAACTTAGTTCTCACTCTGTAAAGTAAAGAGTTAAACTTGGTTAATTTATTTGAATGTTTGAATATATTTGCATTTGATCTCACATTGATCCCACAATTAGTTCACAATTAGTCTAGTTCTATTTTAGCAATTAAATTTGGACTTAACTTCAATCAATATCAAAAAATAATTTATTCTATAAATGTTCAATAGTGTTCAGTCTATTTGTCCATAAATAGTTTTATTCATTAGTAGTCCTAAAATGTAAGCTCCTGAAATTCTTTATTGCACGAATAGGCTAGGTTCGTAAATTTCTAATTTTGATAACGACGTCTCGGAACTATATGTTTCCTATAGAAAATAAATAAATAAAGCATTCCATCTTTTACGATTATGTAATTCAAAACCCCTACATTCTTAAAAAAAATACTTTCTACAAATTAAAAAAACTCATAACATTAAGAATTTAAATGGTATAATGTCAACATCCTAAATCCCTGATCATTTTATACTCAAAATGGTACATGAAATATTAAAATAATTCTGATTGATAAACCATAAATATTTTAAATAATATACGACAAACATACTATCTTGTCCATTCAATCATATGTTATCCGAATACTTCAAGTACTTTATCGCACCCGTATCTGATAATTATCAGATACTTGGATACTCGGATACTCCTTAGGGTGCGTATCAGATACTCCACGTGGCATATCCGTGACGTGGCGAATCCAAAATTGACGTATCCGATTATATTATTCACTTTGACCGACAAATTTGATCTCTGATATGCTTCGATACATTTCGATACTCCACGTGACAACTACGTCTTGTAAAATCAATGATAATCTCTGATATCCTCCGTGAAATTCAAGGGATCCGAATCTGCTGCTTGTATTTGAGGCAAGCAGTATTCTGTTTGTCTCGATCCGATCGTTACGAATCGATCGATCGTCACGGACGATTGTGATTTGATTCAGAGAGCAGATATTTTGGCCATTAAATGAGTTTTAAACGATCCAGATCGAAACAAGCAGAAAACAAGCAGATTTGGTTCCAAATTCAAGTATCTCAGTTTCTGTATCCGAATCAAAGGCTTGTGCTTCATGGGTTATTTTCTCTTACCTTTTATTACATATCAAGTTACCACGAAGACACCCATTTAACTAATAATCGGTCCGTGCGTTAATTCTCCGTGAAAAATATGTGTGGCGGGTATTATTTTCATAGGGAAATCAACCTGCCACAGATTTATCACCCCTCCAAGGCCACAGAAGAACGGAAGCTTCTGTTGATCCGTATCGTACACCGGAGAGATTCGGAATAATTATATGTTCTGTACGAATTACGGCGCCATTCAATCTGAAAATAGAACCGTGAACGTTACCGCCAGTTTATTCTAAAAGTTTCTATGCCGGAGATAGGATCTCTTATATGTGGCGAGTCAAAAATGCTCTACTTCGCTTGACGTCAAGCATGTGTGTTTCCTGTAGGATTCGCTTTCATGACTTGCTACACATGAAGCCTTTTTCCTTGTGCCACGACAAATAAAAATACGACTTGATCTATTATTGTTCTTTAATCTTTTTAGTTTTGGGCTTGAAATTACTAAGCAGCAAGGTAACTTTTGTTCCGCGACTGATGGTTGCTTGTTAATTTAAAGCCCATATTAATCATGAGAAGGCACTTGACGATAATTACTTTAATAATTTATTAACTTAATTAATAAAAATAAAAATACAAAATTATATACATATTCTTAATCTTGTAGATTGGTCGTGTTTTATGTCATTTGCTATTACATCAAGAACTATTACATATGAAATTTACCAAATTACATGAAATTTTCGGTCTTAAGTAATATATATATTTTTTAATTTTCTGCATTCAATTTACGATATTAACTATGCAGAAACGAAATTGTTTTAAAAAAGATAATGTTATGGAAGGCTCTCGAACTTTTCGTTCATGACAACTTCCCCTCCGAACTTTTAATTGAACAAATATCCTCCAAAACTTTGAGATGAATGACAAAGACACTCCTATATGATAAATTATCATCTAATACTCAAATTTAAGTATGAATGACTAAATATTCTTGTATATTTATAATGTACTGTTTACACTATTTATGTTTTATGACATTTTAGTTTATACAAAATTCATGACATTTTTTGTTAAATCATAGGTAGTAAATAAATATTCATAATATGTAATATGTGATGTTTTACAAATTATTTCTATTTTTCTATTTTATAAATTCAGTTTATTTAACATAATATTTAATTAAATGTTCAAAATATGTGATATAAAAATGTTCTTGATAAATTTATTATTTTCAATTAATTTATAAATCATAATACTTTACAATGATTAATATCAAATTAAATTATATAACTGTTTCATAATGTTTCTTATCTATATATAAATAATACTTTATCTATCATAATGGATGGAATTTCAGAAAGTCGGGATTCAAAAGAGGAAAGAAGACAGAACCTTTTCCATATTCATCCTTCTCCCTCCTAGGTCCATTTTCTAATCTCTCTCTGGCGGCTAAAGGGAGAAAAAGGAGATCTAAACCTCAAGGAAGCATAAGAGACGATTACGGAGCATCCAAGAGATTTCTTCCATTTTGTTTGATCATTTTCTATCTCTAATTTCTCTCTCTTGCTTGTAATGATTGATTTCTTGTATTTACTTGTGCCATGAGAGGCTAAACTCCTCTCTAAGACTTAGAGTGTAATCATGAAACTTGCTTGCTAGCAAACGATTGTTGAATTGTTGTTGATTAAAGTATTGTTTCTTTTATCTCTTGTTTGATTGATCTTAGGGTTTGAGTTTAATGGTTGAGAAATCTACGACTTGGATTCGGAGCCAAAAGGAATGCTCGGTTGCTAATCGTACTCGAGAGGGACATTAGTTAATCGAGGGGTAGTTAGATTTTGCTAAGTTATCTTACCATTGTGTAATTGCCCGATAATTTGGTTTAGGAACGTCTAAACACGGTGTGGACGATAATCCTAGTTTATTTCGGGGTCCGACTAATCATCGACCTCGACTATACTAGACACAATATTAAATTGAGAAATCATCCTTTAATACCCAAATTTGATCACCTCGACCCATACTATCAACAACAACAGTAATTAGCTGTTTGTCAACGTAAGTAAGCGATTGGCGAACCCCAAACCTTAAGTCCTCCTTATTCTTTCCAAAGCCAGCATTTACTATTTGTTTTTACTTATTTCAACAGTTGTGACAAATCATCCTTTTTAATCACTCTTTCTTGCCTAAGCGTAAGTCGTTTAGTTCTTACCAAGAGTCGACTTGTCCCTGTGTTTGATACCTAAATCGTACCAACGACGGTTGTACACTTGCTACCATATTTGATATTTAGGTTTAAAACTTGAAGTAATAATTGTTTGAAATATCGCATCAAATTTCTTTTGGAGCAATGGTGGAAAGAAAAGGAAAATTCATTTATGCAAGTGGCAAGATATATATAACCTAAAGATCATGGGGGGTTGGGAGTACTGAGTCTCAGACATATTAATATCTCCCTGCTAAGTAAATGATTCTGGAGACTAAATGATCCATACTATGAAGGATGATGGAAGGATATTATAGTGATTAAATATACCAGAATGAGTAATATGTCAAAATATTCTCCATTTTGGAGAAGTATCCAACCTTACATGCATATGATAAATTTACAAACAAAAAATTTGGTATGGGATGGTAACAACACCAAATTTTGGAAGGACAAATGGTGCACTGATAACCTACTATGTATCATGTTTTTAATCTATTTAATATATGTGATAATCCTGATATCATGGTCTTGGAAGCATTGTGTGGTGATCATACCTCAATCTCTTTTAGAAGACAATTGCCAACAGTACAAAGAGAGCAATTTGCACTGATGTGGGTGTTGGTAAGCCAAGCATTGCATCTAAATTGGGATAGAGATCATGTCAGGTGGATTGGTAATTCAGCTGGTATTATGAAAAAATCAAGATTTATACAGATGGATAAGCTTCAGAGGGATACAAGATACCAAATTCTTACAATTATGGGAGTTGAAAATACCTTTGAAAGTTAAAATCTTTCTATGGCTTCTGGTGAAGAAAAAAAATCTTAGTTAAAACCTTTAGCAAAAAGAGGGTGGCAAGTTGATCTGACATGTACCTATTGTGATTGTATGGAGACTGTAACACATGTGTTGTTTCAGTGTGAATATAACCATAAGAATTGGAGATGGATTCTAGCTTCATTCCAATGCTTCATGGTTCCTTCTAATGTAGAGGAGCGCTTCGTTAACTCATATTCTGTTATTAATTATGTTATTTGTATTGTGCAATGAACCAGCTCAAAAATGAATTACAACTTGTAAAAATTATGTAAAAGAGTTATAGTTTTCAAGTTGAACGAGCTACAACTCACTTACAGCTTGATAGCTTGAATTTTGTTTGTTTGAGGAGTTCACGAGCTAAACGATACGAGTTGAGACAGCTCAAGTTATAAACGATACGAACTCGAGTTGTATCTTTCAGCTTGCAACATGATAGCGATATGAGTTAGCTTGACTCGTTAAGATCTCGAGACGAGCTCGAACGTGGCTTAGCTTGTTCGTGTTCGACTCGTTTGCACTCCTAATGGCTGATGGTGCATAAGAGGGAGAGAAGAGACGGAGAAATGATGCATAACACTTAAGGAGAGAAGAGACATAATTTTCTAGAAGAGAAGACGAAACAAAGAGGCATAATGAAGACTGAAGAGACATGTATATCAGTATATATTTAAGTACAAACTTCGGTAAGATCGATGTATTTAATTATTATTTTTTTGAAATTTTCTAGAACGCTTAAGAAATGTGATGAGACATAATTTAATTAGTATAATTTTTTTATATAAGCATCATATAATTTTTTTATATAAGCATGATGTAATTTTTATATAAGCATAATAAAATTTTAGTATAGTTTAAAAGTTTAGTAAAATATGATTTTATAATTTTATATAAGCACGATGTAAGAAACAGTTAAAAGGAAACGTAACGAGCCTGTTGCATTTTCGGTGCGTTTAACTCGACGAAATTTGAGAAATCGCTTTAAACGTTTTGCCTACTGAATGCAACCAAAATATCTTGCGTTTAACGTTATGTCGTTCACGAACGAAACACAAAACGTTAAAACACGTCACGTTGACAGCCCTACTAGGATTGTCAAACGTTGAAAACGTTAACGCAAATATCCATTTGCTTTAATTGTTGCGTTTAATTAACAAAAAAATTCGTTGATGTTTCGTTCAAAAAATGTAAGATTTTTTTGTGTTTGTGTTGCGTTGAACGAAAATTTTCAAAACACAATAAATGTTTAACTCGTTTTGCCTAAAACTGCATAATTAGTTAAAGCAATTCTAGGCTTAACAAGTGCTAGTAAGCAAGCAAGCAATTATTTTTCAATCAACTTAACAAGTGCCAATATGTAAGCAAGCAATTTTCAATCAACTTAACAAGTGCCAATAAGCAAGCAACTACTGCAATCAACTTAACAAATGCAGGAAGCAAGCGCTTATTTTGCAATCATGGCAAACAAGTGCCAGTAAGAAATGTTGATGGTCTCAGTGAAAGGGACCAAACAGTACATGCCACGTCACCCATCGATCGACGAACTACGATTTTAAGCGATAAGCATCGTGCACTCGTGCAAGAAAGAGAGATATTCAATCTCAGAGAGATGAGAGATAGCAGAGAAGAAGAAGAGAAGAGGAAGAAATGGGAGAGCGAAGCGGGACCTTCTACAGTTAAGAGATTTTATCTCTATATCTCTGTCTATTTTAGCTCTGCAATCGTAATTATTTCAAACTCGTATAATTCTAAATGTAAAAATGCAATTAAACTAAACGAAATCAACCATTTATGTCTCCATTTCGTTTAAGAAATGAAACCAACGAGATCTGCGTTGTGTTTAATTGAACCTGAGCTCTCTTTCTCCCCGTGCGACTAGGCGAAAACAAGGTGATCCAACTCTCGGCGGGGAAGGTCATCTCCGATCTCCCCCTGCCTCCTCTCCTCCCTCTCCCCCTCCCCCTCATCTCTTCTCCTCTCCCCTGGTTCCGAAAGCTTAGCTAGGGTTGATCGAGAAAAGCAGACTGAGGCGGGTCGAGTCCGAGTCTAGGATCATGACTGAACCTTGTCCGAGATCGCCTGTCCTCAGTTCGAATCTGTCAATCAGCTCTGTACTGAGATGAATGCGAGTTTTGTCTGACGATCAAGGTCAAGCTCGACAGTCAAGGGGTGACAGATCTCTCAGATCAGGCTGGAGGATGGTGCCGATCGTGAGATGCAGGCGTGATTGAGGCTAGGTTTTGTTTAGGTGCTGAGACAAGGAGATCGACTGCAGTGAGGGTATGATTTTGAAGATGGTGCTGATCTGAAGCAAACGGGATCAGATCAGATGTGGAGATACTGTGCTGATGAGACAGATTATCTACGGTGAAACCATGCTGATAAGGAGAAAATCGAGTGATCCGTGGTGCATAACAGCAGATCACTGGCTACAAAAGGGAACTCAAGATGAGGTTAGGTTTAAATCACTCTGTTTATGTTCGAGATCGAGATGATCCGCAGATCGAAACCTTGGACTCAGATCGAAACCTGAGATAAAATCGAGACTTGCTTCGACGATTAAGGGCAAGGTATCGAAGTCAAGGGGGACAAATGTCTCAGATTAGATGCTGGAAAGAAGGCGCAGATCGGGAAAATCACGATGGAGGTCTAGTACAGGGCGTGAGATGAGCAGATTGGTGGAAGAAATAGCTGGTACAGGTAATGGTTGAATCGGGTACCATCTGGTACAGATCTGGTACCAGCTGGAGAGAAAGCTGAAGGTCCAGGGCGATCAATTTGGGATGTGCCATCGTTGTACCAGTTGTACCAGCCTTTACCAGATAGACAAGTACTGTATTAGAATGGAATCAGTGGGCTGATCAAGAGATACTGATTGCTGAGAGTGCAAATCAAGGGGTTATTAACCAGAGATCAAATGTGTTGCTGGTATCCTTTTCTCTGGGTGTGGCTACTGGTATGTGCTGATTAGCTCGGTACAGGGTTGTCTAAGCTGAAAAACAGATGTTGATGTGTAGGGACCAGGGGGATAATACTAGTTTGATACTTGTGTTCAGATTTATTTAGGGATTGTCTTGTTGTTAGAAAAGTTTTATATTTCTGCAAGTATATTAGGGTGTAGAATTATACTCTATAGATATAACATTGAATAGGAGTTTAGATAGTATGCATGAGATAATGTTTGTGTTGGTTCAGTTTTTGTACTTTTTTTTTTATGAAAATGAAAGTGACAGGCGCTCGCTGCTTATTTAAAAAAAAAACGTTGTGTTTAATTTGCGCAATTAAAAACCTTTGTGTTTAACGTTGTGCTTTGCATGAAAAGAAACGTAAAACGCAAAATTTTAGTTGGGTTGACATCCCTACCTGAACTACATAACAAAAAGTTGCTGGTTTCATTCCACATTCCATTATTAGAAGAATTGTCATTTGAAGAGCATACAGGCCGAAAGACTGAGCAGAGAAACTGAAAATAAACATGACATCTCAAAAAATTACAAATGAGCTAGAACATGCTCATTATAAGCCACAAAATGATACAAAGTCCTACAGGAGAAGCAGCAAATTCCACACGAAGAAGAGAAAACACCACAGTTCTAGTGTTTAATCAGACTCCACAGGTTTAGAGGCATCGCCTTTCTGTCTCTTCTCGAGTGCTGTGATGTGTTGGTTGAGTGCTTCATGCCGTTTATTGAATGTTTCTGAAATTCCCTTCAGCTGAAATCAATAGCAATACTGTTAATACATATATCTTCTTAAGAAAGCATAAGATTAATTTCATATGCATCTTCCTCAAAGAATATGTACTATCCACAGCACTTCTTATTACAATATATAAGACATGTCATGCATTACCCACGTAAAAATTAAAAACCCTCCATACTCCAGTATCCGTCAAAGGTACGGAAAAGTGTGAAAATCACTCTCCTCCTACTCTATTATCTATACAAAATATGAGAAATGATATCAGAACTAGTCTAACCAAATACCCAATAACTAATATCAAGCAGTTTTACCTAAACATGATGTTTATAAGCCCCCATATTCATGCAGTTTATGAGAAATGGTATCAAAACAATCTGTACTAAAATTCATGCTATTAACTTGCACTTTCCCCTTTACTACTACTTTTTTTTGAGATAGAAATATGACTATATTCCACTCAAGTCTAAATAACCTAAAGCCCCACCCCCCCCCCCCCCCCCCCAACCCCCAAATCCGGGTTTCGAACCCATCTTAGCCACTAGGCTAAGGGCCTGTTCTTTCACTACTCACACAGTGATTAAAAGAAATCAAGCAGTCTACTCTAACCTAATAACCAAAAACATAAAACTAGTCCCATGCATCAATGCATAGATGACATCACTAAAAGCTACGGTAAGCACCTTTTTTAGCATAACGCCATTAGTCATGAAAACTCACAATTAATTTGTGTATGTCCCCAAGTAAGAATTTAATTCAACAGTGCTTTTAGTTCAACCAATTCAGAGTATTTGAACATATATTTGAAAAAAAAATGAAATATTGGGATCAAATGCATACTCATCTCAAAGTTTGATGAATTTCTTACTAATTAGGAAGCTTGCAGTTTACACATGGCCATGTAATCCCAAATAATTAATTCCTCACTGCTTTACTGTTGAAATGGGAAGACAGGCGCCAACAACATTGGAACAACGCAATGAAGCTCAGATATAAGATCAATGAGAAAGAGAGAACCTGAGTGGAGATAGAATCGTGAGCGATCACATAATCCCTGTAAAGAAAGCATAACCCCGCGACGGAGGCGGTGGCGGCGCCGACGAGGAAGGAAGATAGGCGTACTCTCCACATATATCCCATCATCATCCCCTCGCTTCTCCAAATCTCCGATTCCTTTCCTCTCCTTTACACTTCCCCTTCTTCCCTTCCCTTGGTTCTCACTATTTCCCTGAGACCCTGATCTGAGCTGGAGCATTGAACTGGAGGTCTCATACTATTCGTTCGACCAGATCCGACCGTTGATATATTTCTGACGGCTGTGATCTTAATACGTTATCACTGGTTCAGGCATATTGGGCTCTTCTCGACTCCTAAGAAATTTGGGCTTTGTAAAAGGCCTCAATTCCTCCTAGTCGGATTCGGGGCAGTCAAAACCCGTTAGCGTCTAATTCTATCCGACAATCGACCTCAATTCAAGAAATCTCACTCAATCGACCTCAATTCAAGAAAGGGAACTAGAACAAAAACATGAATCGCCTCAAGTCATAGAAATCGAGTACTACGATCCAAAACCTGGCGATTTAGTTGTGGGAGTAGTTCTCTCGGGGAATGAGAATAAGTTCGATGTGAGCATCGGGTCTGACATGCTGGGGTCCATGCTGGCCAAGGAGGCGCTTCCCTTTTGCAAAGAGGAGGTGAATGGATTGGCGTGTGATTTGAAAGAGGAGAAAGAGAAAAGTTTGTTTGACAAAGGGAAGATGGGGATAGTGAGAGATGAAGAGGGTTTTAGAGAGAAGGGAGAGGAGGGAAGAAAAGCTGTGGAAGCCGGTACAGTGGTTTTCGCTGAAGTGTTAGGAAGAACTCTGGGTGGCCGCCCATTGCTGTCCTGTAGGAGGCACTTTAGGCTGATTGCATGGCATCGTGTGAGGCAGGTTCTCTTTTTCATCAGATCTTTAATCTTATTAATTATTTGTGTAGCCCAATCTGGTAACTGTTGACAAGATTGTACAGTGCACACCAATATCCAACATGTTTTGGCTTCTGGCATGGTTGCATACAAGCTCTTTTCTTATGGATATGTTTGGAGGTTTACAGTTTCTTCGGTTCTTTGTGAGAAATTAGTTAAGTGTCCAACATGAATATCATCTTTTTTTTTAAAAAAAGAAGAAAAAAGGTAGAGAATGATCCTGTTTTGCCGTTCGCATCATAGAAACAAAGCTCTTATAACCTATAACCTTGCACAAAATTGCCAAGGAAAGTAATAGAAAACATAAAGACACCCGGTAATAGAATCTTCCAATCTCTGAGAAAACAAACTATTTCACCTTTCAAGTTGAAATTATTGGTTCATCACTACCTCATCTAACTCTGCCTATGCAGTTTTCACATAGCATGTCCCAATCCAGGGAAAAGGATGTGATAGGCTTGGCTAGCCAATGTGAAAATTAACAATTCTAATGGAAATAAAACCCAATCAAAATGATTCCGATTGGGTGTCATCTCTAGCCTACCTACCCCAACATGTTTGGGACTAAAGACTTTGTTGTTGTTGTTGTTGTTGATGATGATCACTACCTCATAAAGATGCAAAAAATAAATACAATATCGTCTCAAAAACACACAATGGGTATCATTGTATAAGCAGATTTACACATTACCAGAAAAAAGACACATAAAAACTACCGTTTTCTCTGATTTAAGCATGAGCTCTGGTGGGCCCTATAGTTGCAAGGAATATGTTCCAGCCTTGAAATCGTATCCCTACCAAAGTCTGCAGTGTTTCCTTGACTTCTCTGACCAACATTGAACAACATCAACAAACCATATAAAAAATTACCCAGGCAGAGTTCTAAAGAACAATATACCAAAGGAATTATTTTTGCTCCTGTACGCGAATACCAGTTAAATAGTTTATTTCCTCGCCAAATAGTCCAAAATATGATACGACAAATGATGAAAAATCCATTACCATGACGTGAATACCAACTGAAGCTAAAAGGGCAGCCCGGTGCACGTAGCTCCCGCTTGCGCGGGGTCCAGGGAAGGGTCGGACCACTTTGGGGTCATTGTACGCAACCTTTCCCTGCATTTCTACAAGAGGTTGTTTCCACAACTCAAACCCGTGACCTCCTGGTCACAAGGCGACAGTTTTACCGCAATGGTACTTTATTTCCATGTACACATTTTAATGCAAGTACTTTTTTCAGATAATGCAATTAAAAGAACCTTTTCAAGTCACTATTTCCGAGTGGAATACCGGTGGTTTACTTACTAGAATTGAGGTACAAATTTTCTTATTTCATATTTCTGCTTTTTTATTGATTTTATAATATACAATGAAAAGGAAGACTGTTGTGATAGGCTTGGCAAGCGAACTTAAAAATTCAGCCATTCTCATGGAAATGAACCGAATTGAATTATTACTCCAATTGGGTCATCTGTAGCCTACCCCAACTTGTTTGGGACTAAAGGCTTTCTTTCTCTTGTTGTTGTTGTTGTATAGTTCTGCTTTTTAGCTTCCTTTTATGTTATTGCATAATCAATTTTCATTTAAGTTTGATTTTAATGTTACAGGGGATACGAGCATTCCTTCCTAAAACGGAACTGATGAACAAAGCAAATAATTTCACTGATCTCAAAAGTAATGTAAATACCTTCGCCTTTTCCCCTCAATATTTCACCTCATTTTTCTTTTTATCTTTTCCACACTTTTCTCATGTTGGTTAGTTTGAGTTGCTTTGTGAGTTTAATTAAACTAACACTTTACTTTAGCCTTTTTTTAGGTAGGTCGAAGGATCCACGTGTGTATTAGCAGGATAGATGAAGCCACCAATGTATTAATAATCAGTGAGAGAGAAGCATGGGTTAGTTCATCAATCTGCCTTTTATTTTCTTAAGTTCAGTTATACAGATGCCTGGACACGATATGTGAAACCTAGAACCAACATTTGTTGAGCTGGCTGTTTCTCAATTTTGCGAACAAATCCCAATATTTCTTGAGATAGCTGCAAATGGTCACAAACCAGTATTTTATGTTACCTATAATGGAAAATATATTATTTTGTCAATTATTGACAAAATTCCCCCCTGCGTGAAGTGAGCTTTTGTTCCCAAGCTTAAACAAAGTAAAAAGATTTAAGTGGATATTGATGTTCCCAAGTTGGTCTTTGTTTTGGATGTTATCTGTTCCAAGTGTAGAAATTGGTGGGTAATAGCCTATAGATTTGAAGATGCAAGAAATATTGACAATTATTGGACAGTTAAAATGTGATATGGGATGTGTTTCACATTGTGTCTCCTCTTATTATTTTCCTGATTTCACTTTCATAGGATAGGACGAACCTTACTCCTGGAACTCTTTTACATGGAACTGTTAGCAAAATATTCCCATATGGTGCACAAGTTGCAATAGGCGACACCAATAGAAGGTAAGCAAACTCCTGTTTGCCCCATAAATTTTGCTGCTACATTTATTTTCCTTATTAATTTATCCCCTTCCGATGATACTTTCAACCCCAATTTACTTGGGAATAAAGGCTTTGTTGTTGTTGTTGTTGTTGATGATGATGATGATACTTTCAGTGGGCTACTGCATATATCAAACATATCACGGAGCCGTGTGACATCAGTAAATGACGTGTTAAAGGTTGATGAGAAGGTCAAAGTGGTTGTTATCAAGTCTATGATTGCTGAGAAAATATATCTCAGGTATGTGTCATGCAATGATTTAATGTTTTTTTGAGCAAAAAAAAAGTTTGGAGTCTGTCAGACCACCACTGAGTCACCACAGCAGAACAAAGTCAAAGCTGAGAACGATCCTCTACAGCCACCAACCCCCGGAGGTATCAGGGCCCCGTTAATCACACTCTGGTCCAGTGGTTCTATTTCATCAACCAGACTTTGCTGCCTGCCTCCTTTGATCTCAAGGATGCAGTTGTACGATCCTATAGAACAGATCCTGTACAAGTAAGGTCGTATGATGATTCAATGTTGAAGCTGTGATTATACCTAAACCAGTAATCAAAACCAGTTTAATTACCTTAATGGACAGAAAAAGGATATAAGAAAACTGAAAAAAGGTCCCCTCTGGTTTTTAGAAACCATTCATTTGGAAAATTTGTCAATTGATAGCTTGTGTTGTATATTTTCTTTCTTAATATATTTGATCATTTTGTTATTATTTATTCTATTTTGCAAACAGTATTGCGGAACTCGAAAGTGAACCAGGATTGTTTCTTTCCAAAAAGGAGGTGAGATGTCCATATGTATGGAAGTTGCAGAATAGTTAATTTATTTATAATTGACAAATCCTCTATTATGAAACTTTACAGAGAGTGTATGCTGAGGCTGAAGAAATGGCAATACAATACAAGAAAAGGCTTCTTGATTTGCATGCTATACCAAGTGCAGCAAATGATGCTGTACCTGGTGAGACACTTCCATTTGATGATGAAGCTTCTCTTTATGCAAATTGGAAATGGTTCAAATTTGAACATTTGGATGAAATTGCCAGTAATATGACATTGTCCTAGAAAAAGTAGCAGCAGTTTCTTTGCATTCTTTTATCATTCTTCTTTATGTAAATTAAATAATATCAGTGCACGAGAACAGAATTGGATATATATAAATATAATATTGTTTTCTAAGTCATCGTGTTACATTCTTTTTGCAGTTGTGTAATTTTCAGACAGGTAGGTCCTCTTAACTGCCACTTTTGCTTCATTACTATGTTACTTGGGCTAGTTCTGGTACAAGCTATCTTGTGTCAGAATTTTGGAAGAGATTCATTGCTTTTAATTTCTCATCAATTGCCTTCAAAATTAAATATGGATAATCTGCACCAATATTCCCACATGGCACCTATGATAGGCTCGTTGCTGGTGCTACTGACTAGCTGATGCAAGTTGAATGACATTTGTCGGAGCCTGCGACATTCTTTGTTCCTGGTCGCGACGTCCTTGTTGAAGCTTGCGACAATGTGAATTTTCAATATTTGTTGTGTAGATTTCAAACGTTTTGTTGTGTATAAACCTCTAATTAACCTTTTGAGCATCTTCAAATAGCCTAAAACTCTCAAATTCTCATTATTATGTACTAATTTAAAATAGCTAGTTTTAACTTTTAACTAAATTTAATAGTTTTCATCATATTCTTATAGCTAGGTGATTTCATTTTCTCTGCTGTTGTGATATTGAAAGTCGAACTGTACAACTGCATTTTGGGGAACAGAAAAATGCGTTTAATCAATGCAAAAGAAATACTACCTTACTGACTTTTAATTTCGACCCAACACACACGAATCGGACTTCCACAGTATGAGGTATTGAGATTTTAATTCTTTACTTCAATCTTTTTTTAAATTGTTGCATTTTATCTTTGTTTTTCTTTTGCTCTGGGAGACAGTATGTTTGGCTCCCATTTCGACCTAGATCTCTCTGCCAGATTGTGTAGATCATTTGTACTCATGTTCACACAACGTAGTAATTTTGGATCTCAATTCTTATAAACCAATGTTATCAAGTACCATTTTTTTAAGTTCATGAGTTCAACAATAACATTTTATACAGTTGTAGTTGTGTTGAAATTAATTTGTATATAAAGCAGACCCACCCTAACATACAAAACACAAGAACGCTTTCATTAGAGACAGGAAGGAGATTGTAAATGCCAGTTCAATAGCAAGTGTTCAAAGAATTATATATTGTCTCATGTAATGTAAAGCAAGAAATTATGGTGGCAAATTAATGGAAGTGCACAACTACTATACAATATATATATATAGTTGAAGCCTTGTAAGTGCGTTTGCTAATTACTCAGCCCATTTTCTGTTTTGTAGGAAACGGGACTGGTCAAAGTTGCAGGACGATATATGCATTCTAATTGTGCAAAAATTATGGTTTTATCCTCATCAATCTAAGTTTGCACGATGTTACAAAGATTGGTACCAAATCATAAAGAAGGTACATGGTCTATGTCAAAAAAACCCCAATGTTCATGTTGCTGTCGCGCGATAACAAAGTAGGTTCATGTCATCTATATTTCAATTCAGAAGTTTTTTTTGTTCAAGTTACCTGAGCTCGATGAAGGATGGGTTCATGGTTGTAGTAAAGGTTGGCTCACAACAACAGATTCTGATTTACTAATAACTCTTGTTAACCCTTTTTCTCGAGTCCAAATTGGATTGGCCGGGCTAAAGAAAACAATAGGAATATTGCCAGTATCAGACCAACTTCACCCGTCTACGAGAAATCGTTATATTTCCAAGTTAGTTATGTCAGAGAATCCTTCAAGGTCCTGTGATTGTCTTATTGCTGCTATCGTTACAAATTCCAGTAAATTGTTTGTATGTCGTCTAAGTGACGACAGGTCGACAAAAATAAGTTTGATTTTGGAATTTGGTGAATACTGTTATTAAGCATGTGGCAATCTCGGTGATGTGGTTTTCTTTCGAGGGAAGATATATGTCGATAAACCTCTGAGAAAATCTAGGGCATTGTTATTATGGTGAAAATTATATAATTCTTCAGACATACCTTGTTGAATGTTCTGGTAATTTGCTGATTGTTTTCTGGTAATTTGCTGATTGTTTTCAAACATGGTTGTGATCCACATTCTTGTAGTACTATACCTCAAAAAAGGGTTCTCTTCGGGCTGTACAAATTTGAGGAAGAAAGCAATACATGGAGCAAATATGATAATTTGGGTGATAACTCCTTGTTCCTCGAGGCAAATGAATCGATCTGTCGTGGCCACAGAGGTTCCCGGTTGTCTGCCAAATTGTATTTATCATGCAAATAACTACCAAGCAGGCGTACAAATCTACAAGGAGATTGCATATGAGATCGATAACGGTGTGTTTTCATTGGATGACGATAGCTACAACACATTTTTGATAGTTCATCCAAAGGCTCATAGTTCATTTGCTTCTAGACTTACAATACATATTTATAAAAAAATTAGAAAATAAATTTAAAAATCTCCTCTAAAATAATTTATGTTGGACTTAAATCTCAGACTTTCTCCAAAAAAAAATTGTGTCTTACCATTACACTAAATAGGACTTAATATTATTTTAGTTTGTTAACATACTTACATATACAAGACTACTATTAATTAATGTTCGTTGGAAAATGTGTTTTTTATTCTCATTATTTTATTTAGAACAAAAACGGAGTATTTTAATTCATCTGGATCACTCAATTCATCGAGATTGGTGAAAAGTAATTTCTTGAAAACATAGTAAAAGTCAAAGTCAATCAATTTTCATCAATCTCAACAAAATGAACGACCCAAATGAGCTAGAGAACTCAGTGTACTCATCTTTTGGAGTATCCAAATTTTTGCCTTTATTTAGTACTTTAAATCTAGATTAATTGCAAGAAATCACGATGAGGATTATAAATAGGATTGTCAATGGCTGCTCGTTTAATCGTTTCTCGTTTTGTTACGCGACAAATAAAATAATTATGATCAAGATATTTATTTTGTTTAACCAACGAAATGATTAACAAAAATATATTATTTCATGATCATTTATTTCGTAGTTTCGTTTGTGACTAGGGGTGTACAACGGACGGGTTAATGATTTTTTATCAGAATTTCAACCCAACCCGATATAACCGAATTAAAAAAATTATTTAGTTAACCCACCCGTAACCAAACCCAATCCATCTAATTTTTTATATACGATTTTTTACGAGTTATGCGGGTTGTAATTGATTGTTTATAAATAAAAATAACAACACAAATAAAATAAAAATAGTTCAATATTTGATGACTTATAAATATATTTAGATATTAGTTAATTTTAGTCTTGAATTCTTACGATGCTAAGTATATGATGACTTTATGTTGTAACTTATTGAAAAAAAAATAATGTGAAATCTTAATTACAAAAAAGGTCAAACATGAGGTTTTATTTTATCATTTTAACTTTTAAAAAACAAGTTTGACCAACAATTTTTTAATGATTTCTTTTCTTATTCTACAACCATCAATATTAGAACTACTATACTTTGTGCTGAATAATAGCAAATGATGGTACAAATTTACGAAGAGAGGAGTAAACAACCAGGTTTGGGTTTAGTCGGGTTATCAAGAGCAAACCCATAATCCAACCCATAATAACGAGTTTATTAAAATCAAAACTCGTATCCAACCTGAAAATATCTCAACCTGATAAAAAACGAGTCGGTCGGACGAATTAAACGGGTGAACGGGTTGCGAGTTTTTGTGTACAGCTCTATTTGTGACTATGTATTGTTAGAATTATTTTGATTCTAGAGAAGAATGATTATGCTAAGAGAATGTGATGAGAGGTGAGATGAATGATTGCTCGAAAGTAGGGATGAAGAATTTGATTTATGTGTATGGTTAGAATCGTTCGTCACCGATTTTTTATTTGCTTTAGTTTAATGAGAGAGGAGATGGTTGAAGAGCGAAGGGAAGGAGTTCGATTGTTTTGATTTGTTACGATTGTTTTGATTGGGTCCGAATCTGCTGCTCGTAAATC
Organism: Eleocharis quinqueflora; assembly: GCA_964058865.1. NCBI lineage: Eukaryota > Viridiplantae > Streptophyta > Magnoliopsida > Poales > Cyperaceae > Eleocharis > Eleocharis quinqueflora. Next base: position 18,522 of record CAXKVX010000358.1, read on the forward strand.
CCTGCTTGCTTTCCTGCTTGTCTTCGATCCGACCGCTCGATTATCACGGACGGCTATGATTTGATTCAGGGGCAGATGCTTTGGCCGTTAGATGAATTTTGAACGGTCCAGATCGAAACAAGCAGGGAAGCAAGCAGGGATTTACGAGCAGGAGATGCGGTTCTGTTTTGATTTGTTACGATCGTTTCAATCGTTTTCTTTAACGCAACAGTTAACAAAATAACATTTCTTAATCGTTTATTAAACAAAGTGGTTGTTCTTTGTCTAATAGCATAATTTTTTTTTTTTTTTGCTATGGCATACTTTGAATCAAGCAAAAAGAAAAAAAAATCATAAAATGTTCGTTTCATTTAGGATTGGCATACTTAATAATCTTAAACATTGTCACAAAATAGTCTCATATTTAACAATGGAATCTATGTTTGTATTATATTAAAAAAAACTAATGACCGAACTTAATGTTTCTTTCACTATAAAATGATATGAAAATTTTTAAGATTTGATATTTACGAAGATTTAATATTGAAATTATATTTAAACAACATTAAATGAGATGCCAGTTCAGTAGTTCCGCACTTGTACAATTGCGTATGATCTTGCAGATACGGTAAATTAGATCTTCTTGACAGTTGACTATAGATTTTGCTAATTTTCAGATTGAGATTCATTTTTAGTCTATCATAATTTATTTGTTAATAAAGATTTTGTTGTTGTAGTATATTTCACCATATTTGCTATGATACAGGTTGTTGAGAACCAAGGTCTCTAAGAGGCTGTTCGGATGCAATTTAGGGTTGAGAATGGTTATAGAAATTGAACAAGAAATCACTGTTTGGGTGGGAAAAAAAAATTAACTCCAACTTAATTTTCAACTTCCCATCTACACAGTAACACCAGCCGATCGGGACCTAATGGAAAAGCTCGTCTTGTTGTTAGTGTTCTAAATTTGTGTCGTTTCCTGCCGCTTCGTGCCGCTTCGTTTCAAATACGACTTGGCACGACACGAAACGACATGGCACGGTTAGTATTTTATTATTTTTATCGTGTCGTGCCAAAACTTGGAAGGGATCGGAACGGTACGGTTAAGACACGGCACGTTTAGGCACGTCGTGTCTAAACGTGTCGTGTCTTAACCGATCCATGCCTAAACGTGTCATGTCTTAACCGTGTCGTGTCTAAATGTGTCGTGTCTAAACATGTCGTGTCTAAACGTGTCGTGTCTAACGTGCCGTCTCTAAACGTGTCGTGTATAAATTTGTCGTGTCTAAACTGTGTCTTAACTATGTCGTGACTCATGTCTAAACATCCCGTGTCTAAACGTTTATTATTTAAAAAATTTAAGTTTAAAATAGAATAATTAGTAAATGCAAAAGATTTCATAAAAATTTGAACTTTCGTGTCTATTCGTGTCTACCCGTGTCTATTAGTGTCGTGTCGTGCCTACCTGTGTCTATCCGTGTCGTGTCTAAATATGCTGTCTAGACGTGTTCTCGTGTCGTTCCGCGCCGTGTTTTTGTGTCGTGCCTCTCCTCGTAAATGTTTTGTGTCGTGTTGTGTCATACAGTATGAAGCATAAGCACGACACGTGAACAGTACCGTGTCGTATCTTAATCGTACTATGTCATTATCGTGATGTATCGTTCCATGCTGTTTTGAGACACTCAGACACAATTTTGATAATACAATTATTTTTCAAAGGTATTTTCCTGGCGATTATTTCGCATTGGTAAGATGTACCTTTTATGAAAACACCATCATGAGATATTGAGATGGATTCATTCAAAATTCGCATTAAAATCAGTCAATTACACGATTACCACGGAATGATGCCACAGAGAGAAATCCGACACAGCGAAAGAGACGCAAGTATAGACACGGCGATGTTGCTGTGCCGTACCATCATTCCCTCCTTTAATGGACGAGATGTTTTTCCTGGCGCCTCTTACCAGTAATCATTGCCATCTAACGGCCTATAATTTGACACGTGCTTTCATCCAATCGCGCCTCCTAACGATGTGACACTCCTGGATCCCTGCGGAAAAAAGAGGAAATATTTCATAAAAAATCAAAAGGTTAAAAAAATGTTTAACGCCTCCTAAAAATTCTAAGAACGATCAAGGATCTCTAAGTGTAAAATTTGCTCTAACTCCTATCTAGTGTAGTAGTGAGGCACAAGCTCTTCATGAAAGAGGTCTGAGATTCGAATCATGTCTGAGATTCAAGCCCTGTCGGAGCTACTTTTATGGGGAATCAAGTTTATTTTTTGTTTTGTATGTGGATGTGTGTGTTGTAAGTTTACGGACAATAAATAAATAAAAGTGTAAAATTTGCTCTCACAACTTCAGAAGTCGAAAATAAAATTAAAAATTTTAGAGGCTCAAATATCACTTGTCTTTAATCGTTGGTTAATTTTATAAGAGATTTGTTCGTATCTGTTAAACTTTAGTATTTTATAAGAAAATTCCTCAAAAAGAGAAGGGAGAAGTTATGGTGTATGTGCATGTACCGTGCTTCCGCATCTGTATCATTTGATGTGCATCGAGATTCGATGCGCATGAATTTTCACGAATCTCGATGCGTATCGAATGATCCAGATGCACAAGCACGGTACATGCACAAGCATCATAATTTTGCTCAAAAGAGAAACCTGATTCCTTTCCTCTCCGATTGTTTCATACTGGAGAGAGTTTGGAGTGGCATCAGTCGTGTGATTTTAGTTGTAATTAGGGATATCAATATAGTCCATCGGTCAGTCCATCGATCAGTCCAACTCGATTTCTATACTCACTCGGTCTATTGCTACGGCGGGCCGGGTAGAGCCGAGCCTACTAGTGGGTTGGGTTGTGTAATAGATCGTGACTCTATACTCACGGGTAATTCATGAACTTTTTTAATATATTCTTTTAGATTTGTATGGTTATACTCACGAATAGATTTTTAGTTATTTAATGAATTCATTAATGTATATTTATTGTTTAATGAATATATTGATGTTAATTTTGTTGTTAAATTATTATAATTATATTGTAAAATAAATTTTATATTGTGCAATTAATATATTGAAGGAAATAAGATAAATTGACGAATGTGAAAATTCATTGGCGAATGTTAGCAGATAGTTCATGGGTCGGGTAAGAATGCTCATGGATAGGTCGAGCCTTCAGTTTCATTCTCATCCCCGCGGGCCAGGTAGACCAAGCATTACATTTTTGCGGGCTAAATAGACCACTAAATTGACATAATATCTGCAGATAAAGTCCATTGATATTTCTAGTTGTAAAGATGAATGTTTGCAAGTCGAGTTCTAAAAAAACCCGCACGGGTTGACCTGTCTGTGGTCCGACCCGTGACCGACCCGACCCGGGGTTCAAGCCCGCCTCGACCCGTGAAAAAAATTGTGGATCTACGACAGGGCGGGAAGCCCCATTTTCTCAGAAACCTGTTCCAACCCGTGACCCGTCAAACCCGTGACTCGACCCGTCTCGTAGCAAACCCACCGGAAATCTGCCCGACCCGTGCCAAATCTGTGCCAACCCGTGCCAATTCGGATTTTTTTGGATGTTTTACCATTTTTCCAATTTTTTCAATTCAAAAAATTCAAAAAAAATCTGGCGAGAACCCGCTCCGCCCCGCCCAAACTTGTGCCCATCCAACCCATGCGAGTTTACCACGAGTAGAGTTGCCCCAATCTATCAAACTCGTGCTAACCTGCTTCGTCCAATCCGTGAACTCGTAAATCCGCCCAAACTGAACCTGCGGTACCCGACCCGACCCATTGTAACAAGTAACAACTATATTTGCAAGTTCTAGTCGATGGTCATGGGAGTATTAATTACACTACTACCCTCCTAAATTATTTATTATGTAGTAGGCACCATTAAACTCGGATAAATTAAAATTAAAGTTTGTTTTTCCAACTGACAATGACAAGTGAAGATTGAAGACCGGTCTAAGTCAGAAATTAAAATATCCGTACTGATGATTATACAGAGTACACACAATCCCATTTTTTTTAGGGTTTCTCTTTCCATTCTGAAGTTTGTATATTATGACATGAGTACATGGCTACTTGTATTAGCATCTAGGTAGCAATTAGCATCCGACTAAATCTAATGTCTAAGATATATAGGTGATTTGGCTAACATTAAAAATAACGTGCTTGTGTATTAATTTATCAAACAAAGTACATATCTAATCCCCTTAATTTAGAATCTCAATATTTGTTGTTCATAATTATATGCATTACATAAAAAATCAAACATGAAATAGCATGTTTTTCAAGTTAATTAGTAATTTGTTGTTCTATCTTATGGATGATTTCTCAATTTTGTTTTGTTTGTTATAAGCATTTTCATAATTGAAATTAATATTCATTTAACATGTGCTTACCTTTATAACTCCAATAGATTTTTATTACTTTATTAATTAAAAAAGTAAGATAGATTTATCTATCTTGCTTCAAACGGTATATTAAATGTGTTGCAAAGTATATTAGTGATCGTCACTAAGTGCTGATACAAGTCATGAAATTAAATCAAATGGCATGGTATCTAGTTTATTGGTAGCTAATTAGAATGATTTCAATTAGATCGGGATTTAATTCTCTGTGAGTACAAAAGTCTGAATGCATCCAGTCAAGAGACATTTAGGGTCCGTTTGGCATGCAGGGTTTAGCATGGAATAGTCTATTCTAAACTCTATTCCAATTTAAAAAAGTGCCAAACGGTGAATTGCAAAGTGGAATAGCTTTCGATTTAGCTAATCCGCTATACCAACCATTTGGTGGTATAGCCGGTTTAGCAATTGTGGAATAGAATTCGATTTAGTGTTATTATATTTAATAGCCGGTTTACTATTATTATTATTCATTAGTGCGATTATATTTTAATATTATTATTTTATTTATTATTATTACTATAATAATATTATATTATAATAATATATATTAATACTATATTACTATAATAACAATAAATATAATATTAATATGTTATTATAATATTATTATTTTTACTATAATAATATTATTATATTTATTGTTATTATTATATTATTATAATATTATTATTCTCACTATAATAATAATATTATATTTATTATTATTATTATATTATTATAATATTATTATTCTTACTATAATAATATTATTATATTTATTGTTATTATTATATTATTATAATATTATTATTCTAACTATAATAATATTATTATATTTATTGTTATTATTATATTATTATAATATTATTATTCTTACTTTAATAATATTATTATATTTATTGTTATTATTATATTATTATTTTTACTATAATAATAATAATATTATTATTATTATTTATTGTTATTAATAATATATTATTATATTGTTAATTATAATATCATGTTGTTATCTTATTATCATACTTCAACTATTCTATTTCAAATTACAAATGCCAAACAATATTGAATAGTCTATTCTACCACTCTTTTATCACTCTTCCAAAATCACGCTATTCTAAACTCTATTATACTTTTTAGCTATTCTAGAGCTATTCCTTGAAGTGCCAAACGGACCCTTAGTGATAATTGTTGGAGGTTTTGACAACCTCTATATATTCACTAAAAAATCATGAAATTAAACAATTTTATAATCTAACACCACCGTCTAGCTATGTTGAAATCTTAACTAAAAATAATGTTAGTGTGTTGATTTTATAAGTTTTCTTAGCAAGAAGATGAATGATAGAATAATTTATTATTGTTCTTCGTAAATGTACAAGGAGGTATATATATATATATATATATATATATATATATATATACATACACACACTGTCTAACGGTAATATTTTTTACCATTGTATGTTTAGACCCTATAGATCATATTGTACAGTATCTAAAAATAATTGTAGAAGCTCTGTCGATGATAATTCTTCTCTGAAGCTTGTTTGTCCTCCTCAAATACTTAAATATCCTTCTAATTTTCTATTTTTCAACATAGTGATGCTTGCCATGGACAACCATTAGTAAATATTCATGTCATCAGTTTAAATTAATTGTAAACAAATTCACTAAACTACATGTGATAACCACCACGAATGTACAGTTTTAGTAATATGACAACATTGGTCAATTTAACATTTCATTAATTAATAAAAATGCACAAGTAATTAATGGAGAAAATGAGGGGAGAGGGGCTAAAAGCGAGAACGCCGAGTTTTAGTAAAGAAAAAAAAAATGTTTTCATTTTTTTAATTGAAATTTACAATCTTAAAAGTTTAGATAGATATACCAACAAATAGTTTTATTTTGTAGGGAGAATTCATCTCCTTTTCCTCAAATTTAAGCAACAAATTACAAAGTTGATCTTGAAACTTTCCTTTCTACTAATTTAAGCAACAAATATAACAGGCATAACAACAGAAATAACATACATAACAACAACTAAATAAGTATGCATGTGTTTTTCAATTAACATGAATAACAACAAAAATTTAAGTTTAAGCTACATTACATCACAAAAACTACTATAACAACTATAATAACATGCATAACAATCAAATAAGTATGCATAGTAAATTAACTAACAAACATAACAACAGAAAAATGAAGTTTAACATGCTTAACAACTAGAATAAGTAAGTATGCACGATAAATCAAATAACAAGCATAACAAATAGAATAACATGCACGACACTAGAATAACATGCATAACAACTTATAACAAAAAATAAGTATGCATAGTAAAATCAATCAACATGCATGACAACTTGAATAACATGACTGGCAATCATATTTTGTATGCTGACGTTTTCAATTAACATGTATAACCAAATTAAGTATGTATAGTAAAATCAATCAACATGCATGACAACTAGAATAACATGCCTAACAACCATATTTTGTATGCTAGCATTTTCAATTAACATGCATAACCAAATTAAGTATGCATAGTAAAATCAATCAACATGCATGACAACTAGAATAACATGTCTGACAACCATATTTTGTATGTTGACGTTTTCAATTAACATGCATAATCAAATAAGTATGCATAGTAAATCAACTAACATGCATGACAACTAGAATAACATGCCTGAAAATCATATTTTGTATGTTGGCGTTTTCAATTAACATGCATAACCAAATTAAGTATGCATAATAAAATCAATCAACATGCATGACAACTAGAATAACATGCCTGACAACCATATTTTGTATGCTAGCGTTTTCAATTAACATGCATAACCAAATAAGTATGCATAGTAAACCAACTAACATGCATAACAACTAGAATAACATACCTGAAAATCATATTTTGTATGCTGATGTTTTCAATTAACATGCATAACAACAGAAATAACATGCATAACAGTAGAAATAACATGCATAACAAATATAACATGTTTTCCAGAGAAGAAGAGATCGGAACCAGGAATCAATCGGAACAATGACGCGATGAAACATGTTCAAATAGGAAAGAAAATGGATTGTCCAGTTGTCAAGGTGAAAAAAATTACTGAAAGTGTTCATTGACTGAAAACGTTCATTTAGTATCAATTGAGTATCAAATTCTTTATCACCAGAATATTTTCCTAAAAGATATTCCTTTTTGTGAATGTTGAAACTTGAAAGAAAGATATTACTTTTTGTAAGATCCTTTCATGAACAATAAATAATAAATTCCTTTGAGCCAATAAAAATTTGACACGATTTGAACGAGCTGTGACTGACACTGGCAATAGTACTGCAAGAGAGATTTCCTTAAGACAGACGTACCAAATACTTGTAAATAATTAATTTATTGTGAAAGTTTATCCGGATAATGTGGGACCATGTTGCAAATTATTATATTAAGCATTTTTTAATCTCTTCTTGTTATAAGCACATGAAAGATTTGATAAAACAAAGATAAGGAATCTCCAACTTAGTGGGGGCACAATTTTTGTATTACAAATTTACAATTGGATGCAAGTAACTGAAATATATAATAAAATAGGAAAAATATATGGTGTCTCTTGTTTTCCCTCTGTAGTGCCTCCACTATTTGTGCTGATGAGTTCCACTCATATGGTGGATTCCACGTCTATAAATGTGAAGACACTGTAAGAGACAAAATTGAAGGCTTTATAGCAAGATACAATAAAATAATATGGCAATATGGCATGACTATGTTTCTTCACAAGCGGCATATAATTTCATACCACTTATTATTATTTTTATTATTTTAAATGAGTTGCATGATGTTAGTTTATTATTATGATAAATTATTGATAACATTTCTTTTTTTTTTGGAGATCACAGATGACAGATTTAGTGCCAACTAAGCGAGATTTATTTATTGTGCATGCACAAATAATTAAAAGTGAGCTAACAATAAAGACAAACCATTGGTGTGTTTATACAAAAAAGATTTTTTTTTAAAAACATAATTTGACCGAGTCTTCCTTAATTTTGTTAAAATTATGTGTCAAAATCAATGATCATATATATAAGTTCAAGACCTAATAAATGTATCTGGAAAAAAAAATAACTTGCAAATTAAAAAATGTTACTGTGATATCTCATATCATTCAAAGAGAATAAATTTAAATGATATATAAGGGCAGGGCCTGTTCGTTTACATTCCATTTGTATGGGATGGGATTTAACAAGTGCGGGATCTCACTTATTAAATTTGTGGGAATCCATTCACATAGATGATTATGGAAAAATATAAAAATAATTGTTCGGTTGCATTATGAGAATTATAGCGGAAAATTTATTTATCATTTTTTAATAATATGATACAAATGCAAACTATCGTATTATTATTATTTTTAACAATAAGAATGAAAATAATACATCAATATTATTATTAATATTATTATTATTGTTATTATTATCATTGTTATTGTTGTTGTTATTATTATTATTTAATTTATTGATAATAATTCAATTTAATAAACTTAGCACATTTTTATTTAATAGAAACAAATTATCATAAAAAAACAAATAAAATTTAGTATTTCATATAAGAAAAAAAATCTTTAGACTTTGACAAAAGATAGTAAATTTGGGAAATTTTATTCTTTTAAATTATGAAAAAATAAATATTTTTTAATATTCAAAATAATTTGTATAAATAATTTATTATTCTAACTTTAATAAAAGTACAATTGAAGTTTACTAAGAAAAAAATCAAAATTGAATTACTAATATGCAAAAGAATCATAATTTTAATAATAATAATAATAACACCAACAATAATAATAACACCAACAATAATAATAATAATAGTAATAACAATAATAGCTTAAATGATTTATAAATCAAACAAGTTACATGTACAAATTAAATGAATAGTTTATATTTAGATGTGCATGATCAATGCACCGTGGGAAAAAATTAACAAGTTTGATCAAATATTTTTTTCCCACCAAATAGCAAAAAAATGGGATTGTGATTGGGAAATTTGTTCAAACTCACGTATTATTTTTTGGTGTGCCGAACGCTCGTGGGAAAAACAACTCAATGAGTTGAAAATTCTACACTTTTCCCACCTTATGGGAAGCATCCGAACACCCCCTCATTTTTTCTGACCAAAGTAAATAGCACCAACGGTTGGCAAATTTTTTTTTGGTAATTATGAAAATAATAAAGATAAAAATAGCCAAGGAGATAAAGTTTTTAGATGGAATGGTCACATCGATAGATTGTCTACCGTGCAGCAATTTTTTTTGTGCCGCACGGTAGACTTTCTACTGTGCCACATTTTAAAAAAAAAGTTGATACACGAATTTCTCTTTACCGTGTGCAAGAGAAAGAGAATTTTTTTAAATTTTTTTCATGTTAGACCACGTCTAAAACATATTTATTGTAATGACCATAAGTTGCAAAAAATCTGACAATTTAGTTATAATTTTGTCTTTTTGTTTTCTGTCCGCAGTTACTGCAGTATATATTCATTTATGTTTTTGTATTATCAATCTAAATCAGTCTAATTTAAAAAAAAATTGGTCAAAATTATAATTAAATGTCGAACTTTTTTTGTAATTATGATCGTTACTATAAATATGTTTTATGACATGATCATACATGCAAAAAAAGTTATCTTCTCTTCCACACGGTAAAGAGAAATCTTGGTATCAATTTTTTTTTGAAAAAAATGTGGCACGGTAGAAAGTCTACCATGTGGCACAAAAAAAAATTGCTGCACGGTAAATAATCTACCGATCTGACCATTCTAACTAAAAATTACATCTCCTTGACTACTTTTATCCGTATTATTTTAGTAATTACAAAAAAAATTGAACGGTTGGCGTGGTTCGATACAATACAACTAAAAATATACAAATAAAAAAAGATTTATCATATTAAATGCCATGAATGAAGCAAAGTATAACAACAACAAAAACATGTCTTGAAATTTTCAAATTTAACAATATAAAGTACCAAAATAGTCAAGGCCTCTTTTCCAAAACAAAAGATATCATGACATGGATGGAAATAACAATACACAGAATTCAAGAGATTGATATGACAAATCCACAATCGATGCAACAAATTTTGATTTAATTTGTTTTTCTAAATGAGTGGTAATATCAAGTTATCAACCGTATTGGAAAAATCACTGTTCAGTTGTAAAAAAGGAAGCGCAGTTAGACGTAAAATTTAGAAAAACAAATAAAGAAATCTACACCGTATCTGATAATTTTTTATTTATTTCTACAATAAAACGACCAAAAATCAAATACGGTAACTTACTGTCAGGGATTTATGTGCACACACTTCGAGATGTTAAAATTATATTCAACTATCATATTATTTTTTAAATATGTATGAAATAGTTTCCAGTAAAAAGAGGTTCTAACTTGTAAATTTCAAATATGTACGGACTGCGAAATTTAAAACGCAAATTATATAAATATATATATATATATATAAGAATATATAAAACACAAAAACTTGCATACTCCATCGGAATATTCAGTACATCAAACTCCACCGATCACATGCATTGTATCTTATAATAATATATAATAATTTTATTTTTTCAATTCTCTAAATTCAATTTCACACCACCAGCAGGAGTACACATGTGTACCCAGCTAGTGGAGCATCCAAATTTTTTTCTATATAAAAATATTGTATTTTATTTCATATCTCAGTAATAAGGGTGTGTTTAGCAACCACCACTATTCCGGAATAGAGCTCTATTCCGGAATAGGAATAGAGCTCTATTCCGGAATAGGGAGTGCCAAACATGTTTTCAAAATAATAGAATAGTGGTAAATTAGGCTATTTCAGTATACCACCATATAGATGGAATAGCGGAATACACTGTTCCGTCTGACTAACTAATCAAATTTATTGTATTTTAATATTTCATCATTACTATTATTATTATTATTATTATTAATATTATTATTATTTATTATTAATATTATCATTATTATTATTTTATTATTATTTATGATAATTATTATTATAATATTATTATATATTTTATTATTATTATTATTATTTTATTAGTATTATAATATTTCATTATTATTATTATTATTATTATTTTATTCATTATTATTTATTATTTATATTATTTATTATTATTGTTATTGTTATTATTATTATTATTATTTATTATTAGTATTATAATATTTAATCAGTATTATTATTTTATTATTATTTATGATAATTATTTTATTATATTATTATTATATATTTTTTTATTATTCCTATTTATTATTATTATTATAATTTTATTACTATTATAATATTTAATCATTATTATTATTATTATTTTATTCATTATTATTTATTATTATTTATTATTATTGTTATTATTATTTATTATTAGTATTATAATAATTTATTATTATTATTTATTATTATTATTTTTATTTTATTAGTATTATAATATTTCATCATTATTATTATTATTTTTATTATTATTTTTTATTAGTATATAATATTTCATCATTATTATTTATGATAATTATTATTATATTATTATTATTATTATTATTATTTATTATTATTGTTATTAATTATTACTTATTATTAGTATTATAATATTTCATCATCATTATTATTATTTTATTATTATTTACGATAATAATTATTATATTATTATTATTCTTATTTATTATTATTTATTATTATTAGTATTATTATTTTATTAGTATTATTATTATTTATTATTATTTAATATTATTTAATATTATTATTATTATTTTATTAGTATTATTATTATTATTTTATTATTATTTATTATTATTATTTATCATTATTTGTTATATTATTATTTTTATTAGAATTATAATAATTCATCATTATTAATATTTTATTATCATAACTATCAGTATTTTTACTAATCCAATTGACACTTGCCAAACAACAATTTTTCTCTTCAGAATAGTCAAGAATATCACTCTTCTACCACTCTTCCAAAATCACACTATTCTATTTTTACTATTCTAATTCCGCTATTCTGACGCTATTCTTTGATTTGCCAAACGGACCCTAAGTAACTAAACTAAAATTGAAAAAAAATATGTACATCATTGAGAATCAGAAATTGATGAAGAAATTTCTTGAAAGGTGCTTTGCATTCTATTCTATTTTATTTAATCACACTATTCTTTGATTCCGCTATAGAATAGTCATTGCAAACAAAGGTGCTTTGCATTCTATTTTATTTGATGAAGAAATTGATTTGCATTGTATTTTATTTGATAATATTTAATTAGTAATTAGTATATGTTTTCTTGAAAGTATGAGGGCATCCAAGCTGAATCAGTACCCTCTTGAATGTGCAGAAATTTCCAGAGGGAGAATGGACAATTTTACTGAGTGAGTACTGTAACGACGCTGTAGCAATTACTGTGCGGACAGATCAAAAACGCTGTAGCAGCATTGAGAATCAGAAAACAAACAGCTATTGTAATTTCAGAGAATGTGAATTCATCCTAGCTGGCAGCCTGGCACATAACTCCCACTTAGACATGGCGACAGAAAAACAAACCACTAATCAACGACCAAAAAGTTCAGAAAAATAAATGGGAGAAAAAGGCACCATTTGTTATCAATAAATGCCATAGAATCGTATTATCCAGAGAGTATCTTCTCTGTATTCTACCATTAAACCAACATAAAAAGAAGAAACCTTCTAAATAATTCTGATGGAAATGACACACCAGCTCAGATCCTCCGTGGCACAACGGTATGTGAATGGTGTGGCGAGTTTCCCACGTCAATAACCATAGCAAGTTAGCAACACATGAATACTTTGTAACTTTTTTTTTGGCAAGTTGTACATTACATGATTCTGGTAAATGTGTTTATAATTTGAGACAAGTTGTTTTTATATAAATAAATAAGTAATAATAAAATTACGAAAATATTTAAAAAAAGCTAACATAATTTTGTAAAATACATTTTATTCACGGGTGGTTTACAATTATTTATAAAACAATTTATTTGATATATTTGGTTTTATCATCATAGCATTACAAAACATCATGTCATTGGCGTTGGTTGAGCTACGTCAACATATCAAATTAGTCGAAGTATTTATACAAAATATAAAAATATTATTGTCACACAAACACTAGCAAATGTAAGAGTATGTATTTGTCGTCATTCAAGAGATAACATGACATGTTATTTCTTATCTTATAGTACGATCTAAACGAACGGACGAGATGAACTACAAAGGATATTTTTATGACATATAAAAACAGTTAGATGACTTTTAAACAACTCAGATCAAAAGAATACCAAAGAAAACATGGAAGAAAAACAACTAATTTCATTCCCAAAGATAAATGTATCCATAATTTAGTTACACAGTTATTTTTTTTTCTCATAAGCAAAATATACCACACTCAAAATATGTTGAAATTTTTAGGAGAGCTAATGCTTCATCAAGGAGATGCATTAATTTGACCCACAAGAAATTCAAATTCATTCCATTAGAAGCATAAAGGTCAGAACCGTCGTTGATAGAATGAGACAATGAGTCGAGTGACATTTTGACACCGTGGGATTTCTCTTCGGAATAATGTCACAGGATTCTCTTTGTTGATGTGATCCAATGTCAATAGATTATAAAATATGAATCAACATTCGATGCGAATTCATTCCATCAGAAGCATAAAGGTTAGAACCGTCGTTGATAGAATGTGACAATGAATCGAGTGGCATTTGACACCGTGGGATTTCGCTCTGAAATAATGCCACAGGATTCTCTTTGTTGACGTGATCCAATCATGTCAACAGACTAAAATATGGATCAATATTCGATGCGATATTTCTAAGGTGAAATAGTGGTTTATGTAATTTCGAAATCTGCACGTGTAAATTTAAGGTGATGTAAATCATTCGATTATTATTATTTCATCACGAAATTTGAACGTGTAAATATACCGATCGAATGTGAATTTGTAAAATATGAACTACAAAAATATTTTTCATGCATCCGATGCATATTTCATCAAACACCATTAATTAAGGTCTCGAGAATAAGGCTATATTTAATTTTTGTGATACAATCATGCAAAATAATAGAAAGATATAGTGATGACGTATTTTTTTTGACGACGTATTGATGTAATACACAAAGAAAAAGAATAAACAAACATTGCTTATAATGAAAGGTTGTATACTAATCTATAAAAATAGTGAGAAAATAAATAAGTAAAAAATATATATATATAAGAAAGAAATGAGAGAATATAGTGATGTTTTGGTCTTCATCCGCTCCTTTATGGCAAAATCAATTTGGGTCTTGAACAAAAAAAAAAGGAAAAACTCATATTTTAATCCTCCAATTTTTGCAAATTTTTTTTTATTAATTTGGGTCTTGAATTAGCCTCTAAACTCATATTTGCCTCATTAAATATAAATATTGTTTCACTATGACACTGCTGTAAGAGATTAACATGTTTAATATGATTATTGTATTGATTGTGCAATTATTTTGATAGAAATATATTTTAGTGATTTTATTAATAAAAATAGTGTGATATGTATATTTCATAATTCTTTTAGTACGGCTCTTGACAAAGTTTGAATCAGGTAAGTCTGAGTCAACAAATTTTGATTTTTGTTATGAAGGTTTAGAATTTATTTGGTTCAATCAAAAAAATTCAAGAAACAATTTGGTGCAAATAAAATTTAACAAATGATTAGTTTGATTCTTTTTGTAAAGTTTGAAAACCAAATTGGTTCAAATGAAAGTTCAAGAACCAACTTGATTTTCTTGCAGAAATTTGAGAATCAAAAGGTGAATTTACAAAAAAAAAAAGAATTCTAAATTCAATTTTAAAATTTATTATGTGACTCACAGTATGTACATAGCATAAAATAAGCAAATAAAATTTCGAAATCCTTCTACCAGTCATGAAATATTTAATAATTTTTATAATACAAGTTTGATGGTCTTTGTTTTGTTGTAGGGAAAATTTTTCTCGTGCCACTCAAAACTAAGAAAATTCTGATATTGCCATTCAAAACTCATTTCTCTCATATTTGCCACTCAGATCCATCATTTGTTTCCAAAAAAGCCACTTTGCCTTTTATTATAATTTCTAGCCTCATTTTAAAAAACAAAATATATTTGTGGACCATACTACCCTCACCTCACCTGCATAATCGAATGAGTTATTCAAATCAGTCCAGTTCGAATCACAATCTATTCGATTCAAATCACTCTCACTCTCACTCTCACAATCGACTTAGACGAACTCAGCAGGAATCCTAGAGGGATCACAATCGATTAAAAAGAATGCAGGAGGAACTAGCTCCGCCTATTTCTCCGCCATCGACAACAAAAAATGGAACCCTAGCTTTGCCTATTTCTCCACCATCGACAGCAGAATGGAATCCTAGCTTCGCTCTGCCCATTGTTCTTTATTGTGATCGAAGGTAAGTTCTGATTATGTACTCCTTTTGACATGTATCTGCATAACCTAGCTGAACTGCCTGTTATCTGCATAGCCTACTGAACTGCACTCAATCTGTATCTGTTATAGCCTCTCGTTTGACATGTATGTCAAATAAGAAAGTGGTATGCTAGAGCTGAACTGGTTAGACCTGAACCGTTATACTAGGACATTGACTCATAGCCTCTGGTTTGACCTGAGTTGAATTAGATTTCAGATTTAGGACTGGTTGAATTTAGAACTGCTGTCTAAATTCCGGATTTACCTCTTAATTACTGGTTCGACCTCTAATTTAGAACTTACATGTTTGACCTCTAAATCTCTTGAAGTTAGTCACTTACTGGTTTAAATTACAGATTTCATGAAAATTCGACTAGAAGATGTGTTACTAAGAGGAAATTATGTTACTAGTGATGAAGTTAAGTTTGGATTATTTTGATGTTGTTATTTTGAGAGATGTTTTTGTTCTTGCTTTTGTTTTACTTTCAGTGTTTTTGTTTATTGCAAATCAAGAGATGCTTTTGTTTTGTTGCAAATTTAGAGAGGCTTCTGTTTGACTAGTTGATTACTTTGACATGTGGGTTGATGAATTTGATTAGCCTTTGGAAAATCCTTTGGTATGTATTTATTTTCGTGAACACTGTATTCTTGAATGCACTATATTAAGTTGTCAACAGACTTGGAAATTGACATATAATCATAAGTACTTATTGGCTCTCACATTTACTCATTTAATCATAAGTGTTAATTTCTAACAAATTTGGATAAGAATTGGTGAATAAAAAAATAAATATGATGCCTTTGAATCGTAAGTTTGTTGTGGCCGAATTCAGAACTTTAGTACTTGTACTATGAAACTAATTCCCGAATGTTGTTTCAGGATTTGATGTTTGGTAATTTATTTCATCCAAATAAATATGATGCTTATCAAGTCCAAAGATATGCTTGCACATGCAAGTTTTACTATGATAGAGACTAAAAACCCAACCTCCATGCAAGTATTACTATGATAGAGACTGTAAATCCAATATCCAAGTACAATACAAAGACAAATTTATGAGTTTGTTTGACCAAAAGAGGCATGAGAAGGCAGTTGTGTCAAGCAAATAACATCTAGCAAGTATTGCTATTGTATTGATATGTTCGTCAATTTAATTTCTATTTACCAGATGATGAGATAAGCATCACAAAAAGACATAAACCGGATAACAAAATTCTTGTAATGACATAAATTTTACAATCAGACAATTACATTGTACTTGGTTAAAGATCAATTGAAAATATAAAAGGGATAAAAAGTCACTGAATCTATAATTGAAGAAGGCAATCCAACATATATACTCCACTGGCTTTTTACGATCCAACATATATACAATCATTGAGCTCAGTAGTGGACCCTTTTACCAGAAACTAGAATTGAAGAAGGCAATCAAAAGAGAGATATATGCTTCACTCACTTTTTACACAACAATATCATTTATAATCAATTAACCCAATTAATCCAAAAATATTAACAAACATCATCTATACAATATCAAAATCAGTTTTTCGGCCTGCCCTCCACTTTTATTTTCTTCAGATGAGAGACCTTATCAAAATAAAAAATTTCACGATATCAAAATTTTCTCCATTACAAACTGAGAGACCTTATCAGAAAAACAAGCAATAACAAAATTTTCTTCATTAAAAACTAAGAGACCCTATCATACCTTACCTTAATTTCACAATACCACAACTTTCGATATATTAGGTTACAATGGAAATATACATAATAGTACCAGAATTCCTACTTAACCAAATAGAGCGGTTAAACACCTAATTGGGCAGCTAAACGCCTAATTGAGCAGTTAAGCACCTGAATCAGACAATGAAGTCATTGATTCGGTACAAACTTGAATCAGACAACTAATGGAGTAACTCGTGCTTGCTGATCTAACGGAGAATGGTTGATGCATCGCGTGTTTTAGGGTTCAGGCGGAGAGGTCGCTGGCGACGATGGAAACCCTAGTTAATTATGGCGATGCTGTCATTCGTGTTAGAGATAGTGCGAGCAGGGCTCAGGTGGGTCTGATTCGTGTATGTGTTCTTCAGGCTAGAGATCGTAAGGGATGAACTAGGGTGGGTTTGTTTGTGAGGAACATAATCGATTTTGAGTCATAGTCGTGATTTGATCGACTAGTTCGATTAGATGAGGGGTATTTTTGTCCACAAATGTATTTTGTTTTTTAAAATGAGACCAGGAATTATAAAAAAAGACAAAATGACATTTTTGGGAGCAAATGCAGAATCTGAATGGCAAATATAAGAAAAATGAGTTTTGAGTGGCAATATCAGAATTTCCTCTATTTTGAGTGGTATGAAAAAAATTCTCCCTTTGTTGTATTGGTCGCTAATATTCAAATTACATAAAATGAATCTAACAAGTTGTAGTATGTGCTAAGTTTTCATATATATATATATATATATATATATATAGGTTAGGGTTTGATCTTAACATATATAGTTAAAATAAAACCAAATTCATTTAATCAGAACCATCCTCTTCTATCTAAAATCAGAATGTTTAAAGTAAAATTTAGTTGAAAAAAGGTTAACTGCACGTCTTACTTGAATTTATTTAGGTTATAATAAAAATGTTAGAATACATTAATGTTCAAAAGATAAAACAAGACGACCAAAAAGATTAAAAGAACTTCATATTGAAATTTTCTACAAGGTAGAATTTTAAGTAAATAATTCATTCATCTCAGCATATTTCGTGAATATTTTTTAGTTTTTCGAAGGGAGCTGATATACTAATTCATCCATCGATGTTTCTATCTATGTATGTTAGACGAGTTGTTTTGTACTAAAAAATAATTATGCATGTTAGACGAGTTGTTATGAATATTAAGTTAAATAAATTAAGATCGATATCTCAATGGAGACCTCATCATTGTGTACGTCTAAAATATATAATTATTTTTCAGTACACAATAACATACATAACAACTCGTCTATCATGTATAACACACGCGTATCGATGGAGATATCGGTGGAGGAATCAGTATATGAGCTCCTTTGTAAAACTCAAAAGAAATATTCATGAAATATGCTGAGATGAACATATTATTTTACTTGAAATTCTACTTTTTTCCAAAACACCCACAAAGGTAACATATTCAAACATCCATCCTAATTTCACACTGCCAAATCATACCCGTGTTGTAGAAACATATTTGCAGAAATTCTACTATTTTATCTCTAATAAATTTACGAAAATTTTGAGGCGTAAAAGAAATTTTTATCAAAGTTGTCTGAATATTTTTTACGAGACTTAGTTATAAAAAAAAAGTTCTTATCGATTATATCCTCCTCAGATATATAGATTATTAGTCGTTCAAGTATTTCTCAATCATGTCTAATTTCTCGAAATGAGAATTAATTCATTCAAAAAATGCAATAACAATAACTATGTCATTCTATATAGACCTCTTTACAAATAGATAAGAGGTCTTTTATTTCAACAATAGCCAAATTTTGAGTTCGATTTAATAATTTGTTAACGAGGATTCTAATCAATTTTAATTTTTTTGGCAGAAATAAATTCCTTATTTCTAAAGTAGAGTTTCTAGAAGCTAGAATTTAAGTAAATAATCGGTTCATCTCAACATATTTCATGAAGGGAGCTGATACGTAGATACCATATTTGATATCAATTATTGATATCGTTTTTATTATACATCTTTAGTTGAATTATCATGCAAATTATTTGAGTTATTATGTATGTTATTTTTTGTAATGAAATAGTTATACATGTTGTTGATTTTATTATGCACCTTTAGTTGAGTTATCGTGCACATTATTTGAGTTATTATGCATGTTATTTTCTGTAATGAAATAATTATACATGTTATTTTTTGTACTGAAATAATTATGATATAATTTGCATAATAACTCAAATAATGTGCATTATAACTCAACTAAATATGCATAATAAAATCGATATCAATAATTGATATCAAATATGGTATCTATGAAACATTATCCTTTAATGAATATTTTTGAGTTATCCAAAACACCCACAAAAGGTCACATATCCAAACATCCATTCTAATTTCACAGTGCCAACTCATACCCGCGTTGTATTCCTTTTTTATTTTTATAAGCTTGTGTATCTAATATTCTAACTTATCCAAACAAGCTGTGTCGCTACAGGATTCGTAACACAGGTCTGTGAAACAGAGAATCTGCCCCTCTAGTCATTACTTGTTTTCCACTTTGTAATTGGCAAAAGGGGCCGGATAGTCTCTGTTTGTCTCTATATAAATGCCCAAAAGGGATTCCTTTCTAGGTAACTTGTGTGATTGATTGTGTTCTCTTCCGACAAAACCGAGATTAAAGGGGTGAAGAAAGAGAGGAAGGAAATGGAGGCAAAGGAGATTTGCATCGAAGAGAAGAGGTCGAGGTTTCAGAGGATTTGCGTGTATTGTGGTAGTGCAAAAGGTCGTAAGGCGAGTTACCAAGAAGCTGCAATTGAGCTAGGCAAAGAACTGGTAATGCTTTAAGCCTTTAACTATGATCTTTTTTGAGCGTTTCTTATGCAATTTCCATTTCGTCGATGCATGTCCTGATTTGAATTTTCCTTTCCAATGTCAGGATTAGATTATTGTTTCGTTGCAGAAATCGGTGATGTTTTCATACCATTATCGTTCTTGTTTTTGCCCCAAAACAGACTAGATTTCAGCATAATATAATCGTTTAGCGAATTGTTGTTTTTAATGATTTTAGTGATTTTGATCTCGAGATGGGATCGAATGGATGTTTTCTCAATTTAATTTTGCACTCCATTTTCGATACAAACTATCCTAACGAAGTGCAAAATGTATCATTTGTTGAAAGAAAATGCACGACTATTTCTTCCATGTAAAGTTTGTTTCTAGTTCGACTCTAACTATAAATTTTGGCGATATTTTGCGTTCTTTTTTTGTCCTTTTGCATGGAAACTAAAATTTGGAGGTAATTTTTGGGGTTTTTTTATTGCTTGTGTGGATTGCTTAGCTGTACCCCGACCTACCTGGCAATGAAGCAGCTTTCTTGCATGACCTCAAGCCAAAGGTTTTAAAACCAACTAACAAAAGCCAAAAAATCCTTTCCTCGGTGCAAACTATGCAAAAATGTACTGAACTTCATTTATTTATGTCTGAGACCCTCAAAAGTTGGTTTCTCTGCATTCCATTCTTGATGGAAACCGTGCTATGTTGGTACCATGACACATTGCCACGCCTTCTTTTCTCTGCGCTAACCATATTTTCTCATCAAACAACTATTTTGCTTTGTTTCCTTACTCTTTCCCCTCTAATATGCTACTTTTATGCAGTTATGATCTCATTTGGTATTAGCAAGCTGTTAATCATATAAATGCACCCCCCCCCCCCCCCTCCCCAACGCACACGCCAAAGTACTATCCACTTGAAATTAACATTCTAAAATTTGCCAACAGAATTACAGAAATGAAAAACTGACATGCTAAAATATGCTTTCATTCCGTGGAACCCACCAAAAAATTGTTACAGAGTTATAACATTTTCTATCCCTGGATCCCACCCAAAAGTTGTTCTCAGGAGTATTTGGAAAGTGGAAAGCAAGATGGTTATTTAACATAAAGTTCTATTTCTTTTGTGGTGTAGGTGGAGAGAGGAATAGACCTGGTGTATGGAGGGGGCAGCATTGGTTTAATGGGCCTTGTTTCCCATGCAGTGCATGATGGTGGTCGCCATGTCATTGGGTAACTCCCATTTACCCCTCTCTCTCTCTCTCGAATTGTTTTGTTCAATTTTTAGTTTGTATGATGCATGCTTCTTGTACAAATATGACAACCTCTCTGTCTGCTTTGTTAAGAGAATGAAACGTTTCCTTGAATGGGTTATATGTGTGATTATTAATGCACATATATCTCTCCCTTTTCATGTTAAGGGAATTGCACCAATTGAGTAGAGTAGCCTGTTTGTACACTAGAAAAAGTGTGACTATATTGTAGTTGTAACCAAACTGGAGTGTTGCATGTATTTGCATAAGGTAGACCAAATAAAATTCATGGCCACTTTTTCCCTACCTTTCTTTTTGTTTACCAATCTCTTTCAATGTGCAGCCACCCAAATATGTTATCTGAATGAATGAAGTTATCTATTCAGTATGGAGGTTAGGTGATGTTTTTTTGGATAAAAGTTAGGTGAATGTTTGAATATCACATGAATTATAGTCTCATATGTTTACTTTTAAAACATTAAAAAGTTCATGGTTTCTCTATATGAGTGGTCCTGTATCATTTCCTTCTTTCAGACCTTTATTTTGTGACAGATGCCATGTTGATACTAGTGCCCTTCTTATTTATCTCTTGTTAATTGCAGGATAATTCCAAAATCCTTGATGCCTAGAGAGGTCAGTGTCTTTTCTTGCATATTTGTTTTTTAGTTTTTGGTAAATGTATATATTAGCACATGCCTATGGTTTGTCAGTTACAGTATCTATCTTAAATAATAATTTAATTCCCTCCATTTATTTTAATATAAAAGTAATGACTTGATCCTTTAATTGAACTATCATTGGTTCAACAATTAAATAAAATCTGCAGTTAAGTTCCTAAGCTAATATCTGAATAACTCTATTGAACATCATCAACACATGGTTTAGTCTCCATTTCAATAGAATGAATGGATCCCTCCATTGGATTTCTACAACAACAGCAAAGGTCTTTTGTTCCAAACAAGTTGGGTAGGTTAGAAATGAAGCGTATATTGATTTCATTTTCATAAGATTGACTGAATTTTTACGTTGACTCGCCAAGTCTATCACAAGTTCACAACCCTCCTCCACTGGATTTCTATACAAGAAAAAAGAATATAGCCCCTTTCGCACTTGCACCCCAACTTTTTAAGGATACATGCATTTTGCTTTCTACCGTAGCTGATGTATATGACATTCGGTTTGCAGTTAACTGGAGAACCTGTAGGAGAGGTGAAAGCTGTATCTGGAATGCACGAGAGAAAAGCTGAGATGGCGCGCTACGCTGATGCTTTCATTGCCTTGCCTGGTACTACAATTTTCCTGAGAAGTACTTCTGTTATGTAATTCTTTCAAATTAATAATTCTTCCTGTGCAACCCAGGTGGATATGGAACACTGGAGGAGTTGCTTGAAGTTATAACGTGGGCCCAGCTCGGTATACATAAGAAGCCTGTAAGTTTCCTTTTCTGTTTTCAACTTAATAATATGCTGAAATATCTTATCTGACTTCAATATATATTCCTGTCATTTCTTATGGTGTTGTATAGTACTATAGTGTATACATGTAGAAAAACTGCTTGTTTTGAAAAGTAACCCACAATAAGTAATTGAAGGGCCCTACAGAATGTAAATTAAATGCAATTGATGCTTTTATTTATTCCCTTAGATTAATATATTCCATCATCCCATTTAATTAGTATATATATTATGACACAGCAAGTCCAATCATGGAGATTATGTAGGATCTTAATTCAATTTAATCTTAATTAGTCAATGATTATCTCTCTATTTTTTAATTTGATTCAAGAGAAACTTCGATGAACCCTTGTAAAGTATCAAATTGTGATACCTAATCCCTTAGGATGTCAAGCATCATCCTGACTGAAATATGATTTACAAAATATCATCCCATCACTATAATTATCTTAATATAGTGTAGAATGGCACATTGCTCTCCACCAGATATGCTTCATTGCATATTTCATGGAATATCTTTTATATTTGTCCTAATGGAAATTTAAAATTAATATCACTCACTTTAAAATGTGGGGCACTAAAGTTGTTTTTCCAACTTTCATAAAGCAATCCACAACAGAATTTGTCAATGCAGGATATGGTCAGATTATTTTTGAAATGGTTTTTGTGACATCTCTTAGGTTTTTGAAGTGCTCACTCAGAGAACCTTTTTTCCATTTGACTTGCACTAGAAGTAACCTATTGTTCATTTTTTAACTTGATAAGAGAAAAGATGATACATCTGAGTCAATCTTCAGTTTTATTTTATCATACTGTTGCTTTCATTCTGATATCATAATAAAGCATGCATTTCAATATGAGCCCACAAGTGCTTTTATCAATAATATTGTCTGGACTTTATCTCCCATACCTGAGTGTCTTACAATTTTCCATATGTATTTGTTGGTACCAAATTAGCATTGAGAGAAATAATGCAATACTCTATACCATTTCTCTCTTACCACTAAAGACATGTGATACCTTTTGCTAGTTGTAACTTTTACTTGGTTGGACCCATGAGTGAACTGAATATGTTAACTTATTATTCTCCTTGTAGTATTTTAGTTTCTAGTTTGTTTGATTTATACTGTGAAATTGTGATTTAAAATGAAACAGGTGGGACTATTGAATGTGGATGGGTTCTACGATTCTTTATTGTCATTTATTGACTTGGCAGTGAATGAAGGTTTCATTTCTGAAGAGGCTCACCGTATCATCATTTCTGCCTCAACTGCCAAAGAACTAGTTAGAAAACTAGAGGTTCTTATTTATTCCTATATGAATTAATATACATGTTATTTTAACAACTTGATTTCTCTCCTTCCATTAATTCTTCAGGAGTTTCTTATTTGCTCAATAGTCCTTACAGTTCATATCATTAATACCATGTAGTTTTGAAACATCCTGAAACCTTTCATTGACAACTTAATTTTTTTCAACAAAAACACAACATACCCTCCTTAAATAGTTGACATTGAATAATTTCTTAAAATTTCCTGTCGAAAATAGTCGATAATTAACTCATCTAGACATGGTATGGAGTAATGAAGTTCCCCTCACTCTCCTGGCTTGCATTTGTCAATATGTACTCTTCTTGTTCTTGTTCTTATCACAATACCATCCATCAAGTACTAAAAACCAGGTGTTACATTTGTTGAAACTATATTGCAGGAATATGAAAACGAGTATAAGATAAACTTGGTATGGGATGCAGAACCGAAGACGCTTGCTGTTGCACCAGAGGTGAACTCGGACTGGGAGGCAGAGCAGGAGCTACCTACCAAAGCCCCAGAAACAAACTCAATCTGGGAGGCAAAGGTCGAGTTGTGCAGCAATGTAACAGAGGCAAACTTAGTTTGGGACACAGAATCGAAGCTCCTTGGTATTTTACCTGATAGGGAGAGGGGCATTGCTTCCTAACCCCAACCCGATCCAGACCTAATGTTGTCCGACTTATTTATTAATGTTATACTTATACCTTTTGACAAAGTCTTTGGACTCCTAGCAAGAAATCTAGAAAAATTCCAATGGTATAGTTGTGGGGCATTTTGTTATTAGAAAAAGGCAAGTTTGTTTTATTTGTGGTGCTTAAAGGTATAAATTGATTTAGATGCTATTTTGGTTGTACTCAAGGGGAACACTTTAATACTGATTAATCTGATATGTTCTCTTTAAAAAGAAGTTGCTTAAGAAGTTCTATTTTTTGGGCTTTTACGGTTTTACTAGAGGGAAGTTACTGTGCAAGTGCAACTGTATTAAAAATCCTGCGTTAATTGTTGCTTTATTTTCCCAGTATGGTAATGTTATCAGAACTGTAACGAAAAACCTGCTCTAGTTATTTGTTTTATTGGTTTTAAAGCTTCAGAAAAGACTGTTTTTTTCAGTATGGTAAAAGTCTGGCAGTTTCTAAAACTAAGAACGCAAGGCCCAAAATACAAGATTTACAAAACTGAAAAGCAATTGACATTGCATCCAACATAGGGAATCCCAATGTTGGTTTTTTGGCAATTACAGAAGAAAAACAAAGTTTGTGAAAACCAATAGAAAATATTATACTTTTTCTGTAACCGGCAAGTCGATAAAAGATTTTTTTTTTCAAAATTAATATTTTCGGTGAAAAATAAATTGGATAGGCCACTGTACCTGTGTACAGTACCTTTATTAAAAAGAAAAATAACCAACAAAAAAAATACGGCTTTACATTACCAATGCCGGTACAGAACATCTGGCATATGCCGACAAAAATGTCGCCAAATGGGTCCATTAGAAAAAAAAACTAAAAAATTTAAACGTGTCAAACTAGTATCTAATTGGAGGCAGCAAGAAAAAAAGAGCATGGCTAAAATAATATGCATAGTACACCACATAACGTACTATGCGCTTATTTGTATTTAATTTGATCATTAAATTGATATTTAAGTTTCTCAATAAATTCTTCATATCAAAATCTTGCAGGAAATAAAATTTCGTGATTTTTAGAGCTTTCTTGCTATTTTTTAAATATTTTTTAAAAACAGTCCAGAAATGACACTTTTGTAGTATTAAATCTGGACTGTTTTTAAAAAATATTTAAAAAATAGCTAGAAAGCTCCAAAAATCACGAAATTTAATTTCCTACAATATTTTCATATGAAGAATTTATTGAGCAACTTAAATCTCAATTTAATGACCTATATCTATATGCATAGTACAAAATAGAGTGTACTATGAATATTATTTTAGCCATGCTCAGAAAAAAAAATTGTATTCACTTTGAGTTATATAACTTTTAAAAAGTAAAAGGAATATTGTACGATCAGAAAATGAAAAAAAGCAATAAGACTTGATCAAACGGGCTAAGTCTAATTCAAAAAAGATGTTGAAAAAAGTGTAAATTAGTCACATAAGCAATAGTATATATAAAGTTGCCATGTAATTCAGTTCCCCAAAACATTCCTCAAAAAAAAATAATAAAACAACAACAACAATTTGATATGTAATCAAGTTGTAGGACTTTCCACAGAAAGGCATCCAGAGGAGCTTTCATTATTTTTTCTGTCTCGCTAAAATAAAACAAATCAAAAGCTATTAGTCTTTGGGATTAAGATCACCTACTTTTAAAAAAAAAAGTAGGATCCTACTTTTTTAATCTGAATTATTGATGATTGAATAAAAGATATGTTCGATCCTTTGATCAAATTGATCCGTTCATTTTAATTTGGCAGTCTACAAGTAAATAATATAATACTTTTTTTTCTTAAAAATAATAACAAATTCATATTCGTAATTTTTGAGTGCTGCTATAATGTCTCTAACATAGAGTACTCAATATGTCTCATCACATGTGATAAATGAAATTCACGAAATTTTGACTACTGGAGAATTCGTTTATCACATGTGATGATATATTTGAAGACATGATGTTAGATACAAGACATATTTATTTTATATTTATTTTTTTAAACAAATGAGGAAGTGTTCCATCACTTTCTTTTAATAGCAAAAAGAAGCATACAAGCAATAAACGTAACTAGCAACTTAAAAAACAACCACAAAAGAGACACTGACTCATCCATCCATACTGTATTAGATTGATACACAACAGCTATACGCAGACAAAAGTAAAAAGTAAAAGGAAAAAAGAATTCTCTCTTCATGTTAAAGACGTTACATCTTCCTCTCTTGCAGGGGCAGATCCAGAGGTTAATTAAGCACATGCACAATTAATTCTGAGCATCGAAATTGAGATCAAGCCATAACACAAATCTTCTAAAATTCATTAAAAACCCATTTTTTACTAATAAATAACTAAAAATACACTAAATTTTGTATTTTTTTAAAAATCAAACCCGGGCACCTGCCCGGATTTACCTCTTAATAAATAGGATAGAGATATATTCGTACGCGCGTGTGCGTATCCGCCACTGCTCCCTTGTGCCAGTTTCCACAACTAAGGTAGATGCTAATCTCAGCCAGGTTACCAGCGGAGCACCACCTCTCCAGTTTGTCTCTAAGTCCCATGTTCCAAGCACATGTCCAATATTGAAGAAGAAGTTTAAGATTAGCCTGGAAAGATGAGAACGAGTGCATTGTTTTATCTTGAAAACACATTGAATTTCTATCCAACCAAATTCTTTAGAAGACTGCAACACATACAGTCATAAAAAAATTTCTCTCCCCACTATTCATATAACATGCCATTGCATAGAGTTCATTTATATTGTGATTTGTGAGGCAGACTAAATTGATGAAATGACAACCCCCAACTCCAAATCTTTTGGCCATGTGTGCATTCAAAAACAGATGTATTATAGTTCCAAATTAATCACAGTATTAACAACCGCACTCTCCAGCTCTCCTTGTCAGTTGTCACCCCTTTTAGGGCTGTCAATATTCTTTCGTTTTGTTCCCTGATCTTAACAAACGCTTCCTGAATAATGAATTTTTTCATGAAAAGGTTCTGCTGAAACATAATGCTGAAGCCTAGAAAGCTTATCCTAAATTAAAAAACAAACTTTCGTTCTGTTCCGTCCAAAACGGAACGAAAACGGAAGTGAAATTCGTTATGTTTCAGTGCAATTTTCGCAAAAATCGCTGTTTCGTGCGAAACGAAACAGAAACGAAAGAATTTTTTTGTTCCGTAAACGAAACGGAACGAAAACGAAATAACCCTGTTCCGCTGCCGTTTGACAGCCATAACCCCTTCTAATCAAATTACTTTTAACTAGAATATTTCCTCTTAAAATCAGCCACATCAAAATTTTAATTTTATCATGTACTGGTAATTCCCACAATATTTTAGTAGAATCTAGAATTCCATTCCCTGCATAGATGTCTCTATTTTTTTTTTACAGTTTTATGAGTTTGATCTTGCCTGACTAAATTGTTCCAATTGCATCTGAGATAAAATATTTTTTAAAAATAATATTATTCAAACCTGAAAAAATAATTTGTTTAGTTGAAGCACACCTTCAGGCTTCAGCGAGCGACAATGAGATAAAAATGTAGCGTCCGTATCTGCTGTTCTTCTTGGGATAACATGATCTGTTATTTTCCGATCCGACCGTCAAATTTTTATGCTGACGTACGGTTCAGATGAACTGCACGGAGTTTGATATATTATATATTTTAACTGTTAGATAAAAAATAAACGATCAGATATGAGAAAAACAAAATTCTATTATTCTCCGGAATAACAGCTGATATGAATTCTAAAAATGTAGGGCCAAAAACCCAATACCTTGTTGCATATAAAATACCAGTGGGTCCTACACGTGGACCCTCTTGTGCACCAATTCAACTCCCTTTTGTTGATGCATGGGTTTTATTTGCGTGTTTCCTCGGCTTAGGAGAAACTAGAAATCATGGTATCGTCGACATGCAAATAACTTGGACTTCTTCATCAAACAAAAAGGCCTTTCTATTTTGGAATTTTGTTAGAATTCAAGGAAGTTTGAAAATTTGTATAGTTTGAAAATTCCCTCGAAATAACAGCGGATATGAAATCTGCTTGAGTTCGTATCTGCTGTTATTCTGAGAGAATAACATGATTCTGTTATTTCGCTGCTAATCGTTCGATTTATACGGACGACACAGATGAACTGTAAAAGACTTGTTGTATTATATAAATTATTTACGAGATCGAAAATTAAAAAACGAATGTAAAATAACAGAACTGTGTTATTCCTTCGAAATAACAGCGGATATGAAATCTGCTTTCATGTAGCATTGCTTAGTAAAACAAATAG
Organism: Eleocharis quinqueflora; assembly: GCA_964058865.1. Taxonomy (NCBI): domain Eukaryota; kingdom Viridiplantae; phylum Streptophyta; class Magnoliopsida; order Poales; family Cyperaceae; genus Eleocharis; species Eleocharis quinqueflora. The sequence goes on from CAXKVX010000358.1 coordinate 47,931, forward strand.
ACTTGTTTTTCTCGTTTGTCAAGATGTCATAATCACTACTAGTGTTATACCTCTGTCTCATTAAAATTTTTGTTGTGTGTCTCGGTGTATCTATTCACATTTTTGTGATGTATTAACAAGGATTAATTTTGATATATCTAGATGGTCTAGTAGTTTAAAACATATTTAGGGACCTATGTCCGGTTGGTTGAGTTGATAAATGATAATGACAATAAATGTTAAAAATACGAGCGTGTTTGTATCACAAAAAATAGTACTAATCATGGATAATGGTTGCTATCCACACAAAAATGTGATCCAAACATGATTTAGTAAGTTGTGAGTAGTGTTGGTTAGTGCTATTTTGCTAATCCAACAAAATGGTAGGATTAGCAAATTAGCACATGTCATGGTTAGCAAAATTATTATTTTATTACATTGTAATCATCATCTTGATATTATTATTATTTAATATTATTATTATTTTAATTGTCATTATTTTATTATTATTATTTTAATAATCATTATGTTATTATTATTATTGTCATTGTTATTTTATTAGTATTATTATAATTGTCATTATTATTATTTCTTTTAATATTATTGTAATTATCATTATTTTTTATTATTATAATTGTCATTATTATTATTATTATTATTATTATTTTAATAGTCATTATTTTATTATTATTATTATTATTATTATTGTCATTATTATTTTATTAGTATTATTATAATAGTCATTATTATTATTTTTATTATTATTATTGTAATTATCATTATTTTATTATTATTATAATTGTCATTAATATTATTTTATTATTATTATTATTATTATTTTAATTGTCATTATTTTATTATTATTATTTTTATTATTATTATTATTTTATTAGTATTATTATAATTGTCATTATTATTATTTTTATTATTATTATTATTGTAATTATCAATATTTCATTATTATTATAATTGTCATTAATATTATTTTATTATTATTTTATTATTATTATTATTATTATTGTCATTATTATTTTATTAGTACTATTATAATTGTCATAATTATTATTTTTATTATTATTATTGTAATTATCATTATTTTATTATTATAATACTAATAATAATAATAATTATTATTTTAATTGTCATTATTATTTTATTAGTATTATTATAATTGTTATTATTATTATTTTTATTATTATTATTGTAATTATCATTATTTTATTATTAGTATAATTGTCATTATTATTATTTTATTTTTATTATGATTATTTTAATTGTCATTATTTAATTATTATTATTATTGTCATTATCATTATTTTATTATTATTTTATTATTATTATTATTATTTTATTCTTATTGTTGTAATTATCATTATTTTATTATTTTATTATTATTATTATTGTAATTATTATTATTTTATTATTATTATCATTTATTATTATTGTATTATTATATATTATAAATTGATATCAATATTTTATTATTTTATTATTATTATTATAGTTAAAAAACTAAAATAATTTATTATTTATTAACTCACTATCACTACTCCAAATGTGCAATCCAAACAACATTTTCACTAACCTAGATAGCACAAAATTAGCACTATTTTTGCACTAACCTAGATAGCAAAAAATAACCACTATTTCAACCACTAATCTAGATAGCACTATTTTTACACTAATCATGACATGATCCAAACGCACCCACATTGTTTATAACCATTTGAGACGGAAGCTAATGAAATATCATATTCAAAATAGACTCCAAAATGTATAATGTTTGATAAATAATGTTGATTTTCTAACAAAGATGGAGAATTTTATTTTTTGAGCTTTGTAAAGTTCTATTTCATTTATTGAGCAAATGCCTATTTATACCCAGAGGATATCTTTCTAGCCGTTATTGTACTTTTTGTATTTGATTACCTACTCCTAGGTGACTGTTACAATTTTATACTTTTTTTTACTACATGAAAAACTACATTTTTTACTTTTAAATTAATCTTGACCATTGATCTTGTGATAAACGCTTGTGATCATCTACCCTCCCTTTCTTCTTACTTCTCAATAAATGGGCAGCAATTTTGTAAAGAGGAGCAGATAACTTAAAATATATAGTAGTTTTTTTTTTTGATCAAAAGCTAACCCGAACTGGATAGCCAGCTTTCATTTCTTTTCGAAAGCAATGTCTGTACAAAAATACAAAATTTATTACATGAGTATATCAGATATATACTCCTATATCTAAAATGTAAAGCATAAAAAGTTCTATCTAAGCTCAGATATGACTTGTTCTCAGTACTATATCATAAGCTTAGATAACTCCTCAAAACCTATAGTAGCTTTAACAGATGTAACCGTTTCTACACCTATTTATTACAATCCTTTTAAGCACTATCATTTATTGACTAAGTCATATGGCCAAACCCCTCATGCCTGGTCCAACAGATCGATATCACTATCCATTCCGTCTGAACTCCCTGAGCTGCCACCATCAATTGGAGGGCCAGTCTGCACAATCTCCATGCTCCTTTGCAATGCTGCAACAAACTGATAAGCTAAGGGCGTAGTGATACCTGTCCAAAGTTCAAAATTGTGAAGTATTTTGTTGTATACTGATAGCTTATGCGTAGTTTGAATATCACTGTTAAAAAATCTGTTATTTCTTTCCACCCAAATATTCCACACAAATGCAGCAAGGAGAGTTCCAAAAATTTGCATTTGATTTTTGTTAAGTAGCAGAATACTCTCCCACAATTTATGCACTGAGCTAATATCAACATAGCTTATGCCAATTATTTTTTGCAATATAGCCCAGAAATTTGCAATAATTGAACATTTATTAAATAAATGGTCTATTGACTCATCCATTCCACATAATATACAACAAGCATCCCCCTGCCAACCTCTCTTGATCAGGTTATCTTTAGTGAGTATTGAATTATTAATTACAAGCCATAAAAATAATCTGCACTTAAGAGGACATTTTAGTAACCATACTGTTTTATTCATATTAGTTTGAATACCACCATTGTTTAGAAATCTATATAATGATCCTACAAAATAGACCCCATTTTGATTCCATAACCAAATAACAGAATCTTCCCTATTTGAAAATTGAATTTCATCTAAAATTGTAAAGATATGTCTTTTTTCCTCTCTCATTTTATTTGTTAACCCTCTTTTTAAAAATAATTGATATTTGCCTTTATTGAATACTTGAGCTATTGAGAGATTATCCTTTTTAACTTTATTCAATAAATTGGGAAACTGGATGCATAATGCCCCATTTTCATGCCAATTGTCATACCACAAACTAATGGCAGTTCCATCCCCTACCATTTTTTTAGAACCTAGATTAATAATTGAACTAATGCTTACTACATTGGACCAGAAATTTGAATAGTTAGCTTTATTGTTGTTTAAAGAGTATAAACCATATTTTGCCTTAATTATTTCTTTCCAAAGGGTTGTTTGATCTGAGTACATGTACTTCCAACCCCATTTAGCTATTAAAGCTAAGTTCATCTGTTGAAGATTTTTTATTCCCCAACCACCATACTCCTTTTCTCTACAAATCCTATCCCATGCCACTAAGCAATATCTTCTCTTTGTGCTATCCACTCCTGCCCAAAGGAATTTTTTCCTTATTTGGTCAATTTTTAAAATAACCTATTTTGGTACTTTAAACATGGCTATATAGTAAATTGGTATAGCAGATAAAATTGAGTTTAATAAGATCAATCTACCTCCCATAGATAAGAGCTTACCTTGCCAAATTGGTAGTCTATTTTGAATTTTATCTATAAGCTTCTGCCAATCACCTCTACTAGGTTTTTTTCCAATGCAAATGTAACCCTAAATACTTAATAGGAAATGAACTGACAGAACATCCTAATAATTCAGCATAAAAATTGGTCATTTGACTATCTAAATTCATTGAAATCAATGAAGATTTAGAAAAATTAATTTTTAAGCCAGATATTGATTCAAAAATCTTTAACAACCATTTTGTTTTTTCTACCATTTCTTGATTAGCTTGAATGAAAATCAGGACATCATCTGCATACTGCAGATGAGTAACCTTCTTCCCAGTAGATAATGTAGGCCCTAACCCTATTATATGATTTTTATCTACACTCACTTGAAGCATTTTATTAAGACCATCAGCTACTAAAATAAACAGATATGGTGAGATAGGATCACCCTGCCTCAACCCTTGTTGACATTCAAAAAAGGACCTACAGTAGCATTGATTGTTATTGCACTCCTACCTTTCCATAGAATTTGTTGAATCCAGTTTATCCATTGTGGATCAAACTGTCTTTGTTTTAAGGTATTGATAATGTAATTCCAATTAATGTTATCAAATGCCTTCTCAAAATCCAGTTTAATTATTAATCCTTGTTCTTTATTGTTTTTTGTATGATGCAAGATCTCATGGGCAGCTATAACACTTTCCATTATATCCTTGCCTTTAATAAAAGCACTTTGATTTAATCCTAAAAGTCTATTAATAACAGGATATAACCTATTGGTTAAAACTTTGGTAAAAATTTTGAAGCTGCAGTTTAGTAAGCTGACTAGTCTGAACTCTTTAAGATTATTAAGATTAGCAACTTTTGGAATTAGACATATTAAGGCTCTATTTAACTTTGATATATCCAATTTGTTATTATAGAAGTCATCAAACATTTTAATTAAATCTTCTTTTATCATATCCCAAAATTGTTGATAAAATAACATTGAAAACCCATCTAGACCCGCAGATTTATTTGGGTTCATTTGAAACACTGCTGTTTTTATTTCCTCTTCTGTAAATTTAGCTGTTAATAGTAAATTTTCCTCTTTTGTAACTTTCTCAGTTTCATTCCAAACAGAATCTGAGAATACAACTTGAGTTTTATTCCTTGTTCCAAGAATATTCCTATAATATGTAGTAGAAGCTTTAATAAAATATATAGTAGTTATTTTGAGAGTCTTGAAAATACATTTTCTTAAAAGTTCAAATAAAATAAAAAATTAAAAAGTAAATGTACATGTATGTTAATGTTCTAGGTCAAATATAGGGGCATATCCAGAATCTAATTAAGCACGGACACAACTAAGTTCGAGCACGAAGATTGAGATCAAATTCGAACACAAACTCACTAAAGTCTTCTAAAATATCATTAAAATCTATTTTTCACGACAAAATAACTAAAAATACACTTGCTTGTGAATGAATCCGCCCCTGAACGTATAGACAGTATAAGAATCAAATTTCGTGTAATTCAAGCCGTGTTAATGAATCATCAACGAGTCTCAATTTAGAACCATTAAAATTCAAATAACTTGATGTACGGTTAAACATGTAACAAATGCCATCACATTCAATCTTTGTTTGAAGATTATCAAAACTAAGAACATTAAGTGATCCCTCCTCTTGTATAAAATATGCCGACTTACTTTTTTATTTTAAAAAAAAATGAAGATTCTGAAAATAATTGACTATGAAGTAGTCCAATCTTAATAGGAAATGGTAACGTTGATAGCAAACTGCTAATTACAACGGAAATTAATGCGCAAAGAGGACAAAAATAAAAAATAAAACAGGTAGCCGACAATTCCTCAGGCCGACATCTCCTTAATTTGTTTCTAAGGATGGCTAGTTGTTAGGACTGATGTAATTTAGTGTTTTGTGATTATATGATAGTACACGGGTATATCAGCAAAATAGACTCACACTGATAAATAGAGATTATGATGTATTTCTATAGTTCAGTTCAATCAATTAATTAGTTCACAAATCATCTCTTCCAATTGTTTTTCTCTCTTTTATCTTACATGATATCAGAGCCATCTAAAGCTCACTAGCTAATCAAGATTCTTCAATGGCGACCCCTCCCTCTTCTCACACCGATCCCCTTGCCAATTCTAATGGCGATGTTCCTCGATATTTTCCCAGCAACACCTCTCTTCTTCCAACTTCGATGGAATCAATCATCTCCATTAATCTTTCAATTGCTCTTAAGCTCACTGAGTCTAATTATCTCTCTTGGAAATCTCAAGCTCTTCCAACACTTCAGGCTTACGATCTTGAAAGGTTCTTGGATTTTCCTCCACCAGATCAAACTTTCTGCAATGCTGATGGTCAAATTGTTGTCAATCCTGCTTATTTGACCTGGCGCAAACAAGATAAGTTCATTCTTGCCTGATTACGATCTTCTTTGTCTGAACCACTTCTGGTGCATGTTCTCAACACTACAACTTCCAGAGAATTTTGGTTAACCTTGCAAGAATACTTTGCCTCAACTTCACGGTCTCGATTTACTGATCTGAAACGCCAACTTCAAAATGCCAAGAAAGGGGACTCTAGTTGTTCTGAATTTCTTCTTCGACTAAAGAGAATTGCTGATGAGTTAAGCTTCATTGGAGCACCACTGACGGAGGATGAAATGATAACAGCGGTAATCAGTGGTCTTGGAAGTGAATATAACTCAGTCATGACATCGGTGTATGCAGCACGTTGCTCAGGCCGTTTCTCCTTCTCTGATTTGAGAAATCTTTTACTGAGTACATAATCAGTGCTCAAAAGCCAAATCACATAATCTTCAACAGCCTTTCTTGCTGGTAAAGGTGTCAATCGTTTTAAAACCAACTACAACAATCGATCTAATTCTACTCAGCCCCAGTTTTTCCAACATCCTGGTAATTCCTCTCAGCCTTCTAGCTCTCGTCCTCAGTGCCAGATTTGTGCCAAAATTGGCCACACTGCAATACTGTGCTATAGGAGATATGACAAGTGTGCCGAGTGGAAACCTCAGCCTAAGTACAAAGCCTACAATGCTCAGGCTACTTCTTCCGACACCTCCAATCAAGACTCAGCAACATGGATAATTGATTCCGGAGCCACCAATCATGTTACAAATGACTTGAACAATCTTTCTTCCTACTTCACATACACAGGACAGGATAAACTTCAAATTGGAAATGGTACAAGCTTATTTATATCTCATGTTGGCACTTGTACTCTATCTTTCTCTAATTTCAACATAAACTTGAAAAATGTATTATATGTCCCTGATTTCAGTACTAAATTGATTAGTTTATCCAAATTGCTTAGTGATAATCCTTCTCTCATTATGACCTTTTCTTCTAATCTTTGTTGTCTAAAGGATTTCCACACCAAGATTCCCCTCCTAGAAACAACTAGCACCAATGGTTTGTATCCAATCAAGTTGCAACAGTCAAGATCCATTCTTGACTCTTCTTCCCGAAAATTTACTGCCTTCTCATCAGACTTCACAACCTCTACTCCGCAAGCTTTTCTTGGTGCTCGCACTACAACTAGCATTTGGCATGCTCGATTAGGCCACCCCTCTACCACTACTACCATAAGACTAATCAATTCTCATAGATTACCATGTATTAGGAATAAATTGACTTTTTGCCATGACTATATCAAAGCTAAGGCACATATTTTGCCCTTTTCAATTTCCAATTCTGTTTCTTCTTCTCCTCTACAAATTGTGCATTCGGATGTTTGGAGTCCATCCTCCGTTGTATCATCACTTGGTTTCAAGTATTATGTCACGTTTATAGATGACTTTTCGCATTTTTTTGGATTTATTTTCTCAAACAAAAGAGTGAAATTCCTCAGATATTTGCTTCCTGGAAATCTCAAGTTGAAAATATTCTAAGCACTTCTGTTAAAACTCTTAGAACTGACGGTGGTATGGAGTACAAACCGATAGCAAAACAATTCCCTAAGCTTATACATGAAATCTCTTGCCCGTATACCCCTCAACAAAATGGGGTTGCGGAGCGTAAGCATCGTCACATCATAGAACTTTCTTTGGCTATTATGTCCTATGGTTCAATTCCTCAAAGATACTGGGATGGGGTGTTCTCTAGTATAGTTCACCTGATTAATCGCCTCCCCTCAAACAAAATTATTCCATATAAATTACTATTTCATAAAGACCCTGATTATGAAAGCCTAAGGGTTCTAGGATGCCTTTGTTTTCCATATACTCGTCCATATAACCAAAATAAACTAGAGCTTCGAGCTAAACCATGCATTTTTCTAGGATATGCCAAATCACAAAAAGGGTATAAATGTCTTGATTTATCTACTAATAAAATGTTTATTTCTCGAAATGTTTATTTCGATGAGAGTGTTTTTCCTTTTAAAGATAAACCAGAGAAAGAGACAATCGATTACTTGGACAATTTTCATTCTGTCCCATTAACTCTGTTACGAGTTGAGCCTTCAGTGTCTCTACCTCCTTCCAGCACACAGTCGATTCCCTCCAATACTCTAAACTCAAATACAACAGATCCTGACCCTTCATCCACTAGTCCATCTATTCTAGCCGTTGATCATCTTACATCCAACCTAGTCCACACAACCTAGCATTTACATCATACACAGCCCATTCGAGTTTATACTAGACGAGGCCCATCTACAACCCAACATAACACTATCCCAGCTCCTCTTTCCTCCAACGGTAACCAACATTTAAATGATCTTTCTTCCTCCATCAATCCAGCAATTCCTCAAACATCTTCTGACATTCAACCAGACAACACAAATTCTCAAAATACTCATTCCATGGTGACTAGAACCCGTGACCAGACACGTAAACAAAGATCATTTCCTGATTATGTTGCTCACCATGTTAGCACACTTTCAGAACCAACAACTCATACACAAGCAGTAAAAAGTCAAGAATGGCGTAAAGCCATGGCTGAAGAGCTTAATGCTCTTGCAAAGAATAAAACATGGACTCTGGTTCCCCCTCCCTTAGACCAGAAGGTAATTGGGTCAAAATGAGTGTTTAAGATCAAGAGAAATGCCAATGGTGAGATTGAACGATACAAAGCTCGGTTAGTTGCGAAAGGCTTCAATCAAGAAAAAGGCGTGGATTATTTCGAGACCTACAGTCCTGTTATTCGTGCTACCACTATCCGGGTGATACTCTCTCTTGCTGTTTCATCTAATTGGCAAATTAAACAGTTAGACGTTTCTAATGCTTTTCTTAATGGTGATTTAGCCGAAAAAGTATATATGCAACAGCCACCAGGTTTCTCTGACCCAACTCATCCAAACCATGTTTGTTTACTACAAAAGTCTCTTTATGGATTAAAATAGGCACCACGGCAATGGTTTCAAAAATTAAGTGACACATTGGTCACTTTTGGATTTAAGCCATCAAATTATGATCCTTCTTTATTTTTGGGACATTTTAGCAATCATATTGTTTTAGTTCTTGTTTACGTCGATGATATTATTGTTACATGGAGTGATTCAAACTTGGTACAACAAATTATTGCACAATTGGAATCGCATTTTGCAATTAGAAACCTTGGAGACATACACTTCTTTCTAGGAATTGAGGTGAACTACAACAACAGAGGACTG